>CM059311.1:4135000-4287500 GCA_030340665.1 Neosalanx taihuensis
CTTCACGCCCTGTAAGCACTGAATGGACTCCCACGGATGTTAGTGTTAGTCTGTGAGCCCTAGTCTGCTGGGATGGGGTGTCAGACCCCCAGCCAGACCTGGGGGTCCTCCCTCCACGGATTCAGCAGCGTGGGGAAACACACTAGCTGGGTCAGGTGCCCCTGCAAGGAGACCCTGTGGATCTGTTTGAATGGCAGAAGCCTCCGGTCAATCTTCAGACACCTTCGCTTGTGTATTGTGCGGAGGATTAGGGGTCATTGTATTAACTGTGTGTGTGTGTTTGTTTGGGGGGGGGGGGGGGCGGTGCGTGTGGTTGTGTGTGTGGTTGTGTACGCACAAGATGGGGACGGTTAACTATCTTACTCTCTTCAGAAAGATTGTTTTAATTATGAAATGCGACTGAATGATAGCTGTTCGGTTTTTCTCTACTACTAGACGGTGGGAAAATCCCAACCCCGACGGGAAAAACCTCTCGAGAAAAGATAAGAAACGAAATTGTCCTCACAGCCTCTATTCCAGGGTGACAATTCACCGAGCCCTCAATCTGCGAGTCTGTGAGAGCGGAAAAGAGCGAAATGAAAAGCCCCCCCCCCCCCCCGTAAAAGAGGAGGGTGGGGGGGGTGGGGGTGCTTCAGGAGGGAAAATGAGACGTGTCAAAGCTTCACCTCTCATTGAGAAAAGAGTCACTGAACTGACAAAAGAGGAGAGGGAGGTCTGAGTGTTGGTGCAGTGATGGTAATCTGCCTGCCTGGGGTGCCTGGCCAGGCTGAGGGAGGGAGGGAGGGAGGGAGGGGGGGGGGGGGGGGAGGGGGGGAGGGGAGGGGAGGGGAGGGGAGAGGAGGAGGTGAGCTGCTGTGCGGAGCCTTCCTCGCTCGCAGGTGAGCGTTCTTCCTGCTTCCTGTGACATGCCTGCTCGGCTAAGAGAGAGCACGCTGTCACTTCCTGTCACCCGCCAGCCGATTGGAGAACCCGCTGAAGGAGCGAGCCGTACACGAACCAACCCACTTCGGAGCTTTAAGGGGGGCATCCAGCACTTGAATTATTCATCTTTTTAATAGAGGAATTTAATCCAACATGCTGAAACCCACACATACACACACACACACACGTGAAAGCTTGCGCTCCAGTTTGACAGGAGCACACTAAGCTAGTCGCGCACCTATGAAAGTGACCCCAGGGAACCTTGATGCGACACTCGAGTCAGACTCTTTAAACTTTCTTCGGGGGGGGGGGCGTCGGTGCGTCATGAAGACTCTTCACTTCCTGGTTGGGGGGGGGAGCGGGGGGGGGGGGGGGGGTGTCGGGACACTTTGTAGTGGCAGCAGGAAGCGTCTGGTAACCGGCTGGTCACCGCTGTGTTTACCGTCATTGCAGATGAGTGACTGCCGCGCATCTCCATGTTTTGACATTGGCGGGGGACGTCTGATGAATAAGTGAGGACCGCCGCATATCAATGAGGCATGAATAATGCAGGTGTTAAATGGCGTTTTATGGAAAGATGTCAGCTTGTTTCCCCCAGGAAGAAGGAGATTAATCACCAGACTTGGGAAGAGAGTGAGGGGGCACTGAATTGAAGAGCAGGGGCAGGTAGAACCACAGGAGGGCAGATTAAATAGCAAATGTTTCCCCGATTGTTGAGATGATTCCTCCTCGTTGGAGGAAGCGGTTATATTTATATTCTCGACGGCGACAATTAGAACAACAGAAGAACAGTTAAAAGAACTTGTTGACCTGAGCATCAGTACAACCAACTTCTGCCTGAAGGAGTTGCACAGCTTTGGGAGACTTACATTTTATATTCAGCAGACGCTTTTATCCAAAGCGACTTACAGTAACTACAGGGACATTCTCCCTGAGGCAAGTAGGGTGAAGTGCCTTGCCCCAGGACACAACATCATAGAGCCACAGCCGGGGCTCAAACTCACAACCTTCCGATCATGAGGCCAACGCCTTAACCGTTGAGCCATCTGACGCCCACAGACTTCAGGGATGCAACAGCTGTGAAGATGCAGGTCGGAGCTCAGAAGGCTCGCGTCATTTTCACTTTTTCACGTGCGCGAGCGTGTGTGTGTCTGTGTGTGGTCTGTGTAAGTGTGTGAGCGGGTGTGTGTGTGTGTGTCTGTGACTGTGTGTGTGATCCCTGTATTTGTGAGCGTGTGTGTGTGACAGTGTGTGTGTGTGTGATCCGTGTATGTGTGAGCCTGTGTGTGTGTATCTGTGACAGTGTGTGTGTGTGTGTATCTGTGACAGTGTGTGTGTGTCTGTGACAGTGTGTGTCTGTGACAGTGTGTGTTTGTGATCCCCGTATTTGTGAGCGTGTGTGTGTGTGTATCTGTGACAGTGTGTGTGTGTCTGTGACAGTGTGTGTCTGTGACAGTGTGTGTGTGATCCCCGTATTTGTGAGCGTGTGTGTGTCTGCGACAGTGTGCGTGCGTGTGTGCTCCGTGCATGTGCGAGCGTGTGTGTAGCGGCAGTGAAGTAGGTGAGACTGTCGCTCAGGCTAATTCGGCCGGACAGCCTGAAATGTGTCTCTTTGGCGCTTCCTGTGCACCGGAGCGTTCCGACATCGGCAGCTGTCTATTCTGGTTTCGTTCCCTGGAGCTAGGAGAGAACTTGACACCACACAGACTCACCCCCACCCCCCCACCCCCCCACCCCCCTCCCCCCCTCCTCCCGAGTGTCTAAGAATACCCTTCACCACCGAGGGGAGGGGCAGGATTCGAACCGTGTTGCCACGGGAGGATCGAGGCGTGCGACCGTGCGCGTCGGGTCGCGTCGGATTCCGTTCGCCGGCTGCGGGGGGGACCGTCGGGCGGCGTGAGATCGACCGAACCTTCCGCGTCCCGGAGTGGCGTCTCTCTCTCTTCGGTCGACGTCGGTAGACGAGGAAAAACTCTTTGTGATCCAGGAGTCTTTACCTCCAGCCGGTTCAGAAGTCCTTTTCCAACCATCCCAAGGAGAAAGGATCGACAAATTGAAAATAATGGCGGTAATTACGGTAACAGCTGTAGTGATGTTCGATAACTTTAACTCAAGGGTATAAAACATCATCAGTCATGGAAAGTATGATCAATGATGTCTGCAGTCTCGTTAACGTCATATCGTTGCACCGAGCCTCAAGCGGTTAACAAAGTTCTTTGAGGATCTCTTGGAATGTAAAGGTATCTGTGTCTCGCAAACAAACGCACAACACTCTTAAGATCGACACAATACCTTCCTAACACTGCTGGCACCGAATCAAGCTTTCTCTTTCTGTCAAGGTCCACGGCTGTGTTTTCTGTTATCGTACCATCAAAAGATTGCTCCGATTTTAAAAAGCTCCTCAGCGAAAAACAACGTTATCGATTCCTCTCCGTGAGTTGAACAGGGCATTTCCTCCTCGCCGTTTAGCCCGATCAATATTTGACGGAGGTTTGTTACCTGCCAAGGTCAAACAGAACCCTGTGTGTGTTTTAGGATTGTTTGAGCAGTTCTGTTTTTAAACACCAAGCAGTGTGTCTGTCCGGACTTGGCAGCGGCCTTGGAAGTGGACGAACTGTGAGGGGGGGGGTAGAGCGTCCACCCTGGGGGTAGAGCGTCCACCCTGGGGGCAGAGCGTCCTCCCTGGGGGCAGAGCGTCCCCCCTGGAGGTGGAGCATCCACCCTGGAGGTAGAGCGTCCACCCTGGGGGCAGAGCGTCCCCCCTGGAGGTAGAGCCTCCACCCCGGAGGTAGAGCGTCCACCCTGGAGGTAGAGCCTCCACCCTGGGGGTAGAGCGTCCACCCTGGAGGTAGAGCCTCCACCCTGGGGGTAGAGCCTCCACCCTGGAGGTAGAGCCTCCACCCTGGGGGTAGAGCCTCCACCCTGGGGGTAGAGCGTCCACCCTGGAGGTAGAGCGTCCACCCTGGGGGTAGATCCTCCTTCCTGGAAGTAGAGTGTTGTGTGTCCGGGCCCCAGGCTCTTCTAAGCTGCTGCTGGGTTTGGCACCTGGGGGCCGTGTCTCTCAGTATGATCTGGCGTTGGGCCTGCAAATGCTCTCAGCCAGGTGTTGTTTTATTTATCTGAGAGCATGAGTAACCTTTTCTACCTGACCACTGCAGAGAGGCCAGCCTCTTAAAAGCTGTCTGCAATCTCTCTCTGGATGTGCTGTGGCTCTCTCTCTTTCGGTTTCTCTCATCTCATCCTACCTCCTTTTAGCTCTATCACATATCTCTCTCTCTCTCTCTCTCTCTCCATCTCTCCCTCTCTCTCCGTCTCTCTCTCTCTCTCCATCTATCCCCCTCTCTCCGTCTCTCTCTCTCTCTCTCCATCTCTCCCTCTCTCTCCGTCTCTCTCTCTCTCTCCATCTATCCCCCTCTCTCCGTCTCTCTCTCTCTCTCTCCATCTCTCCCTCTCTCTCCGTCTCTCTCTCTCTCTCTCTCCATCTATCCCCCTCTCTCCGTCTCTCTCTCTCTCTCTCCATCTCTCCCTCTCTCCATCTATCCCTCTCTCTCCGTCTCTCCCTCTCTCTCCATCTCTCCCTCTCTCCATCTATCCCCCTCTCTCTCCATCACTCCTTCTGTGCCGTGGCTCTCTCTCTTTCGCTTTCTCTCATCTCATCCTACCTCCTTTTAGCTCTATCACGTCTCTCTCTCCCTCCATCTCTCCCTCTCTCTATCACGTCTCCCTCTCTCCATCTCTCCCTCTCTCTATCACGTCTCCCTCTCTCCCTCTGTTCGTACTCCTTCACCTGAGCCTGCCTCTAAAACTGTCAGACCCCCCAGACGCTCTTCTCTTTGTTTCGAAGTCCGCCCGAGTCTTTCCGCCTCTTCAGGTGCTCAGGTGTCAGTGCGGTCGTGCGCTCGAAGCATCTGAGTGCCGCTCGCCGAATCGACGACCTCCGTCGATTGTTTATCCTTCCCGCTCAGGAGAACCCATCGTCCATACGCCTCAACTCAAGTGCCCTTTGAGGGGTTTTCATGCTGCTAAAATCACCTTGAAAGGTTCAGGGAGAAATCCAATCCAAATGAAAGGTACGGCTTTAAAACGAAGCGAGCGTCCATGACAAGGCAACATCATCGAGGGAAACTTTTAACCGCCGACATGAATTTCTTCTTTTGCATAACGCTCGTGCATTACAGGCACAGATCAAGGTCCTCAGTTATCACAGCAAATAGAGAGGGAGAGAAAACAAAGAATAAGGAAATCATATAAAAACATGAGAAAGTTGCCATGGCCACCGTAAGTACCCCTACGGTCTCCATGGTTACCCTAAGGGCACGTCAACCGAAAGTGGTAATGAATGAACGACCCGAAGACTCTGTCAAGCCCCTCTCTCCACCTGAGCAGCCCCCCCCCCCCTCACCCCCCCGTATGGTTGAGTGATGGTTCAGCCTGTGAGGGTCATCTCCCCCCCCCCCCAGATGCATCTGAGGACGAGCTTCTTTAACTCACAGAGAAGAAAAATCTATACCCCCCCCCCTATCAGATGTCCTGCTATCAGTCATCTAAGTACACCTGAACACATAGCCACAAACACGGTGTGTGTGTGTGTGTCTTTGTGTGTGATGTGTGTGTGTGTGTCTCTGTGTGCCGTGTGTGTGCTGTGTGTGTGTCTTTGTGTGTGCTGTGTGTGTGTGTCTCTGTGTGTGCCGTGTGTCCAGTGTGTACTGTGTGTACTGTGTGTGTGTCCAGTGTGAGTGTGTGTGCTGTGTGAGTGTGTGTGTCCAGTGTGAGTGTGTGTCCAGTGTGTGTGTGTGTCCAGTGTTAGTGTGTGTGCTGTATGTGTGTGTGTGTGTGTCCAGTGTGAGTGTGTGTGCTGTATGTGTGTGTGTGTGTGTCCAGTGTGTGTGTGTGTGCTGTGTGTGTTTGTGTCCAGTGTGAGTGTGTGTGCTGTATGTGAGTGTGTGTGTCCAGTGTGAGTGTGTGTCCAGTGAGAGTGTGTGTCCAGTGTGTGTGTGTGTCCAGTGTGAGTGTGTGTGCTGTATGTGAGTGTGTGTGCTGTATGTGAATGTGTGTGTCCAGTGTGAGTGTGTGTCCAGTGAGAGTGTGTGTCCAGTGTGAGTGTGTGTGCTGTATGTGTGTGTGTGTCCAGTGTGAGTGTGTGTGCTGAGTGTGTGTCTGTGTGTGTCCAGTGTGTGTGTGTGTCCAGTGAGAGTGTGTGTCCAGTGAGAGTGTGTGTGTCCAGTGTGAGTGTGTGTGCTGAGTGTGTGTCTGTGTGTGTCCAGTGTGTGTGTGTGTCCAGTGAGAGTGTGTGTCCAGTGAGAGTGTGTGTCCAGTGTGAGTGTGTGTGCTGTATGTGTGTGTGTCCAGTGTGAGTGTGTGTGTTGAGTGTGTGTCTGTGTGTGTCCAGTGTGTGTGTGTGTCCAGTGAGAGTGTGTGTCCAGTGAGAGTGTGTGTGTCCAGTGTGAGTGTGTGTGCTGAGTGTGTGTCTGTGTGTGTCCAGTGTGTGTGTGTGTCCAGTGAGAGTGTGTGTCCAGTGAGAGTGTGTGTGTCCAGTGTGAGTGTGTGTGCTGTATGTGTGTGTGTCCAGTGTGAGTGTGTGTCCAGTGAGAGTGTGTGTGTCCAGTGTGTGTGTGTGTCCAGTGAGAGTGTGTGTCCAGTGAGAGTGTGTGTGTCCAGTGTGTGTGTGTGTGCTGTATGTGTGTGTGTGTGTCCAGTGTGAGTGTGTGTCCAGTGAGAGTGTGTGTGTCCAGTGAGAGTGTGTGTGTCCAGTGTGTGTGTGTGTGCATGGTATGTAAGCGTGACTGTCTCTTTAAATGAGAGTCTTCACAGTGTACGTGAGAACATGACGACACCATGGGGGTTCATTGTCACAGACCAGCAGGTTAATATGAAGGGGATTACCTGCTAAGAGACAGAAAATCACTTCTGAAGAGACACAGTTCAAACATGATTATATATATTTCTTTGTTCTCGAGCAAATAGTTAATGAATTGTCTCGGGAAATTACATGACTACTGGAAAACGAAAAAGGTTCAATGTCAGGTAAAAATTTAGATTCTCCTGTTAGTCTGTATAGTTTAGATTAGATTAGATTAGATAAACCTTTATTTGTCCTCCAGGAAGGAAATTGCAGTTCACAACAGCGGCAGGGTAAAGTACAGCACACAGAGTTGCAGGGTAATATAACAATAACAATAGGGGGGCCTGATAAAGTCCAGTATAAAAAATACAAAATAAGTAAGTTAAGTATAGACATATAGACATTTTCACTTATTCATATTCCACAATGCAGTATGATAACATCTGCTGGTAAAGTCAACATGTAACTGTGAATCAACATATTCCACACACGCACAACGTCCATTCTGCCCCCCAAGAAACCAGACACACATATATTCACACACATGTACTCACACACACACACACACACACACACACAGGAGAATCTCAGGCTTGTGGCCTTTAGAAAGTAACATATTTCCTGCAGGAGGCTGAAGCATAGAATCAAGACTTCAATTTCTACAGACCACTTTACCCTCTCAATTTAAACTAGCTCTGACACACACTCACACACACACTCACACACACACTCACACATACACTTAATACACACCAAATTAATGAACTGAAGTGCTGAGGTCAGGAATTTAATGAAATCTGACTGCGTCTCTAAATATAGCAGAGGCCCGGACTGAATGTGATAACATGGCACAAAGTAAACAGACTGGAAACACGAAGGCAGTTTAACCCAGAGGACCTCCACATCCACAACCATCCATCTACACTCTTATGAGCTGATCACATGGGATGTTCCTCAGTTCAGGGATGTTCCTCAGTTCAGGGATGTTCCTCAGTTCAGGGATGTTCCTCAGGTTCAGGGATGTTCCTCAGGTTCAGGGATGTTCCTCAGTTCAGGGATGTTCCTCAGGTTCAGGGATGTTCCTCAGTTCAGGGATGTTCCTCCGTTCAGGGATGTTCCTCAGTTCAGGGATGTTACTCCGTTCAGGGATGTTCCTCCGTTCAGGGATGTTCCTCAGTTCAGGGATGTTGTTCAGGGATGTTGTTCAGGTTCAGGGATGTTCCTCAGTTCAGGGATGTTCCTCAGTTCAGGGATGTTCCTCAGTTCAGGGATGTTACTCAGGTTCAGGGATGTTCCTCAGGTTCAGGGATGTTCCTCAGTTCAGGGATGTTCCTCAGTTCAGGGATGTTCCTCAGTTCAGGGATGTTACTCAGGTTCAGGGATGTTACTCAGGTTCAGGGATGTTCCTCAGTTCAGGGATGTTCCTCAGTTCAGGGATGTTCCTCAGGTTCAGGGATGTTCCTCAGTTCAGGGATGTTGTTCAGGGATGTTGTTCAGGTTCAGGGATGTTCCTCAGTTCAGGGATGTTACTCAGGTTCAGGGATGTTCCTCAGTTCAGGGATGTTCCTCAGTTCAGGGATGTTCCTCAGTTCAGGGATGTTCCTCAGTTCAGGGATGTTCCTCAGTTCAGGGATGTTCTTCAGTTCAGGGATGTTCCTCCGTTCAGGGATGTTCTTCAGTTCAGGGATGTTCCTCAGTTCAGGGATGTTCCTCCGTTCAGGGATGTTCCTCCGTTCAGGGATGTTGTTCAGGGATGTTGTTCAGGGATGTTCCTCAGTTCAGGGATGTTCCTCAGTTCAGGGATGTTCCTCAGTTCAGGGATGTTCCTCAGTTCAGGGATGTTCCTCAGTTCAGGGATGTTCCTCAGTTCAGGGATGTTCCTCAGGTTCAGAGATGTTCCTCAGTTCAGGGATGTTGTTCAGGGATGTTGTTCAGGTTCAGGGATGTTCCTCCGTTCAGGGATGTTCCTCAGTTCAGGGATGTTCCTCAGTTCAGGGATGTTCTTCAGTTCAGGGATGTTCCTCAGGTTCAGGGATGTGGTTCAGTTGAGATGTGTCTCTGAGAGGGTTGTTCTCCTTGATGGAGATCTTAGCTGCTTCAGGCTGTTAGACAAACTAGGGAGATGAATATGTGCATATCTCCTTCCTATCAACAGCCCAATCTCCCATCTCTAAAGAATACGTTCAGAAAAGATGTGCGACCGACTGTGAAATCGCTGGAATATTATTCATGAGCTTGTGCTGTAGTTCTTTGTTCTCGTGGGAATTGGAGGTTAATGTAATCAATTGACGGAAATATTAATCCACCCCGACTTTTCTGTTTGTTTTTTTGTTGTTTGTTGTTTGTTGTTTGTTTTGCGATGCTGCTTTTAGTTCCCAGATGCTCTCAGGTGAGACTGTCAGGTGAGTATCTCTCCTTCCTGTCTGTCTTAACCTGCAGGAGTACTTTCCTGTCAGGAGTGACTCAGCACAGCCTGAACATCGCTAAGCAACGATGTTCAGACTCACTGTTGTCAAGCAGCTTGTGTTCTGGAAATCTAGTCTGTTTTTGGAGAAATGCACCAAAAATATATACATATAAATGCTGTATATTCCAGAAGGTCTTTTAAGGTGTATTTAATTAACAGAAACAGCAAATTACTCTAAATTACTGAAATGACCCAGTGATTCAACAGTGATTCACTCCTTTTACAGTCAAGTGTAAATGAAAGAAGTTATTTGGCACCCTGAAGTGATAAAGTCTGTAAATGCTGTAGGTGTTTTCACACTGCTGCTGTGAAGTCTTGTTTTCCATCCTAAAATAGCATTTTTTCTGTTGTTTTTTATACTGGAACATTTGTATACTTTTATACATGTGTGTGTTTTGGTGCAACTTATTGGTCTTTCCACAAACTATATCTCTCCTGCATCATGTCCACCAACACGCTAGAAAATAGCCAAGTGAACTCACCCCACCCTGACATCAATTTGGGTCAAGCAGGGAAAGTAACACGCACACACACCTCCATCCAACACCATATATGTTCCACACACTCCAACGTGTGAAATATCACAGAGGCACAACCTGTTCCATTTACAGCGAACAACACACAACCCCACTAACCCCCGCCTCCCTTCTCCAAACCCACACACACAATCCATACACACACACACACACACACACACATAAACTCACACACACACACATACACACACCCCACACCACCTTCAACTTGAAGCTATCAGCAAGGTGAGGTGATTCTGTCTATCGGTCAGTAAGAGATATTTCTGCTCACTGGTCGGCCATGTTGTCTCTACTTGTTTCTAACAGGAAGAATAAAACCATAGAAACATCACAAACCAACACATAGAGAGGCATCTTCACCCAGCCTGGGGTCTCACTGGAAGAGTCTCACTGGAAGGGTCTCACTGGAAGGGTCTCACTGGAAGCCAGTCTGAGGGTCTCACTGGGAGAGTCTCACTGGAAGAATCTCACTGGAAGAGTCTCACTGGGAGAGTCTCACTGGAAGAATCTCACTGGAAGGGTCTCACTGGAAGAGTCTTACTGGAATAGTCTCACTGGAAGGGTCTCACTGGAAGGGTCTCACTGGAAGAGTCTCACTGGAAGAGTCTCACTGGAAGGGTCTCACTGGAAGAGTCTTACTGGAATAGTCTCACTGGAAGGGTCTCACTGGAAGGGTCTCACTGGAAAAGTCTCACTGGAAGAGTCTCACTGGAAGGGTCTCACTGGAAGGGTCTCACTGGAATAGTCTCACTGGAAGGGTCTCACTGGAAGAGTCTTACTGGAATAGTCTCACTGGAAGAGTCTCACTGGAAGGGTCTCACTGGAAGAGTCTCACTGGAAGAGTCTCACTGGAAGGGTCTCACTGGAAGGGTCTCACTGGAAGAGTCTCACTGGAAGGGTCTCCCTGGAAGGGTCTCACTGGAAGAGTCTCACTGGAAGAGTCTCACTGGAAGGGTCTCACTGGAAGGGTCTCACTGGAAGAGTCTCACTGGAAGGGTCTCCCTGGAAGGGTCTCACTGGAAGAGTCTCACTGGAAGGGTCTCACTGGAATAGTCTCACTGGAATAGTCTCACTGGAAGGGTTTCACTGGAAAAGTCTCACTGGAAGAGTCTCACTGGAAGAGTCTCACTGGAAGGGTTTCACTGGAAGGGTTTCACTAGAAGAGTCTCACTGGAAGAGTCTCACTGGAAGGATTTCACTGGAAGGGTTTCACTGGAAGGGTCTCACTGGAAGAGTCTCACTGGAAGGGTCTCCCTGGAAGGGTCTCACTGGAAGAGTCTCACTGGAAGGGTCTCCCTGGAAGGGTCTCACTGGAAGAGTCTCACTGAAAGGGTCTCACTGGAAGAGTCTCACTGGAAGAGTCTCGTTTATTTACATTTTGTTGTTGTTGTTTTTTTTTTGCTTTCTTTTCACAGGTTTGATAAATACTTCCTGCTTGCCTTTTTAAATGTGCTTTCATCCAGGAGTTCAATCTCCCCTCTGTCTCATAATTAAGTCAGTCTATGAGGCGGAAAGACCGAACTCTCCAGAAATAAACCCGGAGAATTCCAGCCCATCTGTTTCTCTCCAGCCTCCTCCACCACCACTCTCTGTACATGCTCACACACACACACACACACACACACACACACACACGCACACACACACACAAGCACACAGACATACAAACATACGTGGACAAAAAACACGTACATGTACAAATAAACACAAATACACAGCCCTTGCCACACGTACAAAAATACACACACATAGCTAACTCTCATCCAGACACTCTCTCACATGAACACACACTGTAGAGACACACACCCGCAAAGACACATACACACACTGCAGAGACATGTACACACACTGCAGAGACACACACACACTGCAGAGACACACACACACTATAGAGACACACACACACTGTAGAGACACACACACACTGCAGAGACACACACACACTGCAGAGACACACACACACTGTAGAGACACACACACACTGTAGAGACACACACACACTGTAGAGACACACACACACTGCAGAGACACACACACCCGCAGAGACACATACACACACTGCAGAGACACGTACACACACTGCAGAGACACACACACACTGCAGAGACACACACACACTGCAGAGACACACACACACTGTAGAGACACACACACACTGCAGAGACACGTACACACACTGCAGAGACACACACACACTGCAGAGACACACACACACTGTAGAGACACACACACACTGCAGAGACACACACACACTGTAGAGACACACACACTGCAGAGACACACACACACTGTAGAGACACACACCCGCAGAGACACATACACACACTGCAAAGATGCGTACACACACTGCAGAGACACACACACACTGTAGAGACACACACACACTGTAGAGACACACACACACTGCAGAGACACACACACACTGTAGAGACACACCCGCAGAGACAGTGAAACATGTACAAGCAACAGAAACTATGTGAATCGCCTCATTAGGACTATAAACCATAAACCATCCGTCTCCTCCTTCCCCCCCCCCTCTCTCTCTCTCCCTCTTTTTCTCCCCCTTTCCATCCCTCTCTCTTTCTCCCTCTATCTCTCCCTCTTTCTACACCTTTGTCTCCCTCACTCACTCTTCCTCATTCTCCCACCCTCCCTCTCTCACTCCTTTCTCTACCTCCTTCTTTCTCTCGCTTTATACCTCCTTGCCCATTTCTAACCCCACTTACGCAAGCTGTTCACATTATCTTCTCCCCTATGCTATCTCTATTGTCAGCAGCCATTCTCCCCTTCTCTCTCTCTCTTCTCTCTTCTCTCTTCTTCCTCCACCTCCCTCCCATTCTTCCTCTCTGCAGTCGACCAGGCAGCTGAAATGGGCCAGAGAGAGGAAGTAAGGTATGAATGAATAGGCTGTCTCCGCCATAATTGGGAGCCTTCATTGATTAATGATTTTGTGCACACGAGTGTTCCGAATCAGAGTGTTCCGCAGCAGACACGGATTCCGTTTAATCAGCTGGGTTTTCTCTCCTCATCATCTTTTAGAAAGGGGCATCAGGCTGTCGGGGAACTGCACACTCATGTTGTAAAAACAATCATCATCATCTTCTCATCAGAGACAACTGGAAATGCTTGTTTCGTAGGCTCAATACATTCCCAAAGGATGATAAATGTGCAGTTTTTCCTAAATTGTGTAAAGCCTTGTGCATCTCCTAGAAGCTAAGGTGACAGTGTTCAGTACAGTGTTCAGTACAGTATTCAGTAGTGTTCAGTACAGTGTTCAGTACTGTATTCAGTACAGTGTTCAGTACAGTGTTCAGTACAGTATTCAGTACAGTGTTCAGTACAGTGTTCAGTACAGTGTTCAGTACAGTGTTCAGTACAGTGTGTTGGTGACTACAGTGTTCAGTACAGTGTTCAGTACAGTATTCAGTACAGTGTGTTGGTGACTACAGTGTTCAGTACAGTATTCAGTACAGTGTGTTGGTGACTACAGTGTTCAGTACAGTGTTCAGTACAGTGTGTACAGTGTTCAGTACTGTATTCAGTACAGTATTCAGTACAGTGTTCAGTACAGTGTTCAGTACTGTATTCAGTACAGTGTGTTGGTGACTACAGTGTTCAGTACAGTGTTCAGTACAGTGTGTACAGTGTTCAGTACAGTGTTCAGTACAGTATTCAGTACAGTGTTCAGTACAGTGTTCAGTACTGTATTCAGTACAGTGTGTTGGTGACTACAGTCTTGGGGTCGATGCTCTGAGCCGTCAGCTCCAGTGAAATATATCAGTATGTGGGCTGTGAGGGCAGCATGAGGGCAGCATGAGCCTTCTGGATCTCTCATCAGACGATCCCTCACCTTTATTCCTCTGGCTGACCGGCCTTCATCTTCCCCCAGCCGGAGATCTTCCATGAATCACCCTGCAGCTGGGGGCAGACAACAGCTCAGAGCAGCACAGCACATCCAGGGAGACAGGCAGGGAGGGAGACAGGCAGACAGACAGATAGACAGGCAGACAGGGAGACAGGCAGACATACAGGCAGACAGGCAGATAGGGAGACAGGCAGACAGGGAGACAGGGAGACAGGCAGATAGACAGGCAGACAGGGAGACAGGCAGGGTGACAGGGAAGGAGACAGGCAGACAGGCAGACAGACAGATAGACAGGCAGACAGGGAGACAGGCAGAGAGACAGGAAGACAGGGAGACAGGCAGACAGACAGGGAGACAGGCAGACAGACAGATAGACAGGGAGACAGGCAGGGTGACAGGGAGGGAGACAGGCAGACAGACATATAGACAGGCAGACAGGGAGACAGGCAGACAGACAGGGAGACAGGGAGACAGGCAGACAGACAGATAGACAGGCAGGGTGACAGGCAGACAAGAAAGGGAGACAGGGAGACAGGCAGACAGGCAGACAGGGAAACACAGTATGTGAATACAGTAGTCAACCTTGTGATATACGTTTGTGATAGTCACTCTGGTTATATAGGGTCATTCTGGTTATGTAGTACTGTACAGTGATGTGTTGTGTGTGTGTGTGTATACATATATATGAATTCACCCTCTTTATAAATGCTGTTTATATCATACGATACACGGTGTATAAACAGCATTTATAAAGAGAGTGAATGTTCATTCTATCATAAGGACTCTTGTTTCTGTGTAGAGGTGGCTGTCCTGTTCTCCTCTGGGTCTCTCCAGACTTGATTGTGAACCAGAAGCTGTGTTTCTGTAGCTCTGGCTAGACTCTGAATCTTTCCTAAATCAGACCTATCCCTGCTGGGCCAGTCCGCTACAGGCACAGGCTGAATATTTTACCCCCAGATTAGCATCAGGGAGCGTTGGTAGAAAAGAAAAGGACACAAGGTTGGAGGAAGTTTACGGCACAAAAACACGACTGTACTCCCAGATTCAGTTCAAGGAGAAGTCAAACTCTTCTCCACTGTCTGGTGTGTGTGTGTGTGTGTGTGTGTGTGTGTGTGTGTATTTGCGTGAGTGTGTGTGTGTGTCTGGTGTGTACGTGTGTGCGTGCATGCGTGTACCTGTGTGTGTGTGTGCGCGTGTGTGTGAACGTGCGTGTGTACTTATGCGTGTGTGTGCGCGTGTGTGAGAGTGTGTTGCTGTTGGCTGTGACCAAGGACGAATGCGCTGACTCACAATGAAGACCCTCGTATTGTGGCAATAACCACTCCCCAGGGAAAGATGATGGAGCAAGCACACACACATAACTGTTATATCCCTCAGACAATAAAAGCCTGACAATGCTGCAGCTTGAGAGAGAGAGAGAGAGAGAGAGAGAGAGAGAGAGAGAGAGAGAGAGAGAGAGAGAGAGCAGGAGACCTGCTGTACAGAGCTACACAGTGTGAATAATAGCTGTTTCTTTTTATTTCTCAGATGCCTTGACTCTCTTGGCCTGTACGAAACATCGAGCTGGCTGCTTAACTAATATGTGTGCGCACTGTATATGTGTGAATATACAGTACACTGTATTCATCATCAGTCTGGGAATACAGGATGTGTATGTGCTATATGTGTGTGGATGTATGTACTGTTTATATTTGGGAGTATACACAGTGTATTCTGTGTTTGTATACTGTACATATACTACAGTGTGTGTGTGTGTGTGCGTGTGTGTGGGTGTATGTGTGTGTGTGTTTGTGTGTGTGGGTGTGTGTTTGTGTGTGTGTGTGTGGGCGTGCGTGCGTGCGTGTGTGTGTGTGTGTGTGTGTGTGTGGGTGTGCGTGCGTGCGTGCGTGCGTGTGTGTGTGTGTGTGTGTGGGTGTGTGTGTGGGTGGGTGTGTGTGTGTGTGTGAGGTTTTCCCCATTTGCAGACACGAGGACTTTAATCCTTGCAAGTCGAAAAACGAACCTTCCTTTGTGTTGACGTTCATCTGCATTCACAGGACACACTACAGGGGTTGAGCAGACGTAGTTTCTTGTCGATAGCCATGACAGCGAACACTGATTAGCGGAGGATCATTATCGTGCATCTCGCCGCTCTCCACATATGCAAGTCAGTAGGGGGGGGGGGGGGGGGGGGGTTAACAAACCGTATTTCCGTATTTCTAGAAGTCTTCTCAGTCTTCACACGCTGTACGGCTTGTACGATAATTCCCCCAGTCGTATCCTTGACTCCCTGACTTCCTGATACCGAACTGGAATCAAGAGGGAGTGCGGTAGGGAGGGAGGTGGCTCAGCGGTTAAGGCGCTGCGGTTAAGGCTCATGATCAAAATGTTGTGAGTTCGATTCCTGGCTGCGACTACATGACGTTGTGTCCTTGGGGCAAGGCACTTCACCCTACTTGCCTCAGGGGGGGAATGTCCCTGTACTTGCTGTAAGTCACTCTGGATAAGAGCGTCTGGTAAATGACTGAATGTGATGTGTGCAGGGTGTGAAGCGCAGTCAATCTTCATTCTCACCTGTCGTGAGGAAGGGAGAGATCCTCTGTTCTGCATGATTGGGGGATTTTGGGATGTGTAACTGGTCAAAGCTCTGGTACAGATGCGAAGAGACATAGGTAATGAATTTCACTTTGTTTTCTTCCCATAACTGTCATCGCTGCCTCAGAATTACATTGTCCGAATATGGCTGTGGAATTGGGCTTTGAATTAGTTTTAAGGCTATGTTTAGGGGTCAGGGGGTTCAGGGTAATGGGATTTTGAAGGGGAGTCATTTGACGGTCCTCACAAGGATAGTAAAACAAACCTGTGTGTGTGTGTGTGATGTTTTTTTTGTCGGGACGTATGTGTGTCAGTCCAAAATGGCTGTTTTGAATAGAGTAGAATAACCCCAATTCGGGCGAGGATATATTTGTCTTTATTTGAATAACCCCCCAGTTCCCTCCTCCTTCACTTGTCAGCCAACTCACGTTGTATCTACCTTCAAGTTTGTGTTGTTGACTTCTGTTCAAAAGCAGTAGACAACAAATACCTCCTTAAACTAACAACTGCACTGAACCTTATATACTCGGAGCGTTCAGTCAATTACAAAAAAAAAAAAAAAAGAAGAAAAAAAAGTTTGACAGCTTTCAGGGAAATTCTTTGCCGATACCGGTTTATTTTTTTATTTTTCTTCCGAAACCTGCCTGAAAATCTCTCCTACTCTTGCTCTTCGTGCTCTGTGGGGGTGTTGGCAGGGTCTCTTTGGCTTCCTAACAGACGTTATCTCTGCCAATCAAACGTGCCAGCTCAAGATTGTACCTACGAAAAAAGCTGTGTGTGTGAAGAGATGTTGTTATATTTACAAAAACAGAACTCCTTAGGATACAGACTATGTGCCTGAGAGATCTGACAGATCAATACAGCAACAGTGACAGAACAGAGCTCAGTGTTCATCCTCAGGGCTGCTCGGGGAGGCTTACTTCACACCAAAACAAGCTAATTAACTGGAGCTTCTTTTGGATTTCCCTAACAAAATCACACTCGCTTGTTCTCATTCTCATTCCAGAACTGTCTGAGGAAAATAAAGCAGATCACCAATGCTAATTTGGATTTTTTTAAAGTGGTTAACGAAAAAAAAACCTAGGCGGAGTTTGTCTGATTGGTGAGAGTTTTAACAGTGATCCAGGCTCACAAACCTTGGCCGTTTAACGATCCCTGCCAATTAAATGGGAAATTAGCTTAATCCGATAACGTTTTTCGGTTTGTTCTGACCCCCCCCACCCCCAACCTTTATCGGCTTGATTCTGTTCTGTTTTGGTGTGAAAACTCATCTTTGTGTTGTTAGATGCGATGGGTGTTCTCTCCATGACATCCTATTCTGGTGTGTATGCGGATTGGCAGTCATGCAGTTCTCTCTTAAAATACAGATCCTTTCTCTTATTCAGCATTCTGTCAAGGAGAGCCGTGTGCCAGAATTCAATTTACTGCACTGCACAGGCTGCTGAAGGCAAAGAATGTCGCCTGTCGGCTATAAATATGGATTTGGTTCACAAACTGCTATCAGAGCATTTGTGAAAGCTCCAACCTCGTGGACAAGCATAAATCCACGTTTGTGTGTGTGTGTGTTTGTGTGTTTACTTACAGGATGCAGGCGTGTGAGGAAAGGTGTTCTTACACATTACAGAAGCAGAATGCTTTTTTTTTCTCTCTCTGATCCGGGTTTTGGTGGCAGTGTTCTGCAGTTTAGCAAGTTCTGTTGCTAATTAGCGCAAAACGATCAATATAAATGATTGGCCTAAATCTAAATAACCTGCTTTCCATATTTCCAACCATTAAAGAGCAACAATGTTTGTTTTGCCACTGGTGAAAGGCTCTAGGTGTGAAATGTAACGTTCGTTTAGGTTTTTGCAATTTGATAAGCTTTGATTCTCCGAATCCAAAGGGGAACATATATATTGCATCTAATTTAAATGTATTAAATGACAACTAACAGTAAAGACTTTGTATATTCACATACTTATGTTGGCAACTTAAGTATGTATGTAGGCCCTATGCAATATGTTCATGTGTATTCTTTAAAAGCTGCTAGCCAGAAATCTGTCAAGCGGATCTCAAACGTTCCTCTCCCTCCCTGCCGCGTCAGAGACTCCAGAGCAGGGGTCTCCAATCCTGGTCCTCGAGAGCCGCTGTCCTGAAGGTTTTAGATGTTTCCCTGCTCCGGCACACCTGATTCTAATGAAGCGTCGTTATCAAGCTCTGTGGAGGTGTTCTGGAGCAGGGAACCATCTAAAACCTTCAGGACAGTGGCCCTCGAGGACCAGGATTGGAGACCCCTGCTCTGGAGGATCCAAGATTCATTCCCACTGAGCTCAGGTACCAAATGAAGCCATTCGAGCGCCACAACCTCCTGAAACCAGGGGGGAGGGAGTTAGGTAGGGGTCACGGCGGTGTACGGTCAGGAGGAGTCTGGGAGAGGGGCTGAAGACTGAGAGGGTGTCAGGGAGAAGCAGACAGGTCGTTTCCCATCCATGCAGGGGTCCTGGACTGCAGAGTCAGCAGCGGTGGATTCAGACCGCGATGACAGCTACGGATGCAGGCGGACGACGCCTCCGCAAGGCCATTCCTCCTCATCTGCCCCTCAGAGGGAGAGCTGGGCTGAGTCAGCGCAACGCCCATGAAAATGTTGCTGCGTGCCTTCCCCCTCTGTGTGACTCTCACCGTCGTGGAGAAGGAGCGAGGGGGGAGGGGGGTGGGAGAGAGAGACATAGAGTGTATGTGTGTGAGAGAGAGAGGGAGAGAGAGGGAGGGAGGGAAAGAAAGAAAGATTGAAATGATCATGGAAATGTTTGGAGACTACCTACTGTGTCCAGATCTTTCTTCAGATACGTACGCAGGGAAATTACCTTAAGCCACCGTCTGTGTTTTGCAATTACTTGTGTTTTCGTAAGTGATCATATCGGAAGAAATGCTCTAGTGTTTTTGTCGCCAAATATTTCAATATTTGTTTTCTTCCAAGGTCTTATGTCAGTTGTAATTAGTGTGATTGCCTTTCATTAGAGAATATTACAAAACCACATCAATTGATAAACAGCAACTATCTTAGCTCATGACCTTAGAAATCAACAATTAAAATGGGAAAACAGAAGGAAATAAACCTAATTTCGAAAGAAGTCTCCACAGCACCAAGCCTCTATTCTACTGCCACTGATTAATTATCGTGACTCAGAGACGTCTCAAGATGTTGTGTGTCTCAGAGGGCTTCGTGCCCCTGAGGTACTCAAACTGTTTTCCCAGCACTCACCAGTCCACTCAAGCAGCAAATGTAATATATTTCAATAAGATTTCTGTTTGTTTCCACTTGTAGTAGTGGATGCACTTCTATTTTCATAAGAGAGAGATGAGGATTCGATTGTTTGAGCTGAAGACAAATAAGACAATGTTGGAATATGAATTGCCTGATTAGATTAAGAGTTGACCCAGCCAGAACTTGACCCAGTCTGGATCCTCCAGAACTTGACCCAGCCTGGATCCTCCAGAACTTGACCCAGGCTGGATTCTCCAGAACTTGACCCAGCCTGGATCCTCCAGAACTTGACCCAGGCTGGATCCTCCAGAACTTGACCCAGCCTGGATCCTCCAGAACTTGACCCAGCCTGGATCCTCCAGAACTTGACCCAGCCTGGATCCTCCAGAACTCGACCCAGTCTGTATTCTCCAGAACTCGACCCAGCCTGGATCCTCCAGAACTCGACCCAGGCTGGATCAGACCTTGAGTCAGATAACGGGGCTCTGGAGGCTGCAGCTGAGTGATGTGGCTCCAGTATCGACTATTCCTGTCACACACTCTGATGACTGGCGTCAAAAGGCTTTCTGACTAACAGGATCTATCAAAGCCACGTCACTCTCACTGAGCTTTTCCTTCCCTTTACTCCCAGCAGTGGGTCTCTGTAGATGAGAGACGTCAAGCGATTATCTCTCCACACTCGACTTATTGACAGGAGTCCTGAAATCACAGGCCCTTCTCAAAGGGAGCTAAACGGTTGGATGAGGGCTAAGTGGAGGTCAACCAATCACAGCCTTTCATATTATGTGAACACTCCTCATTTATCAGTGGTTGGATTGAAAGGCTTGGAAAGGACGTCTCTCAACTGTAAGACAGAAGGAAAGGATATCTTGGTTTGTCACATTGACTTCGATGATGAACTGCTTGCGCGAGGAGTTGAATTAAAGTTCTTTTAACTTGGTATTATGATAACTAGGTAGCTATATCGTCCTCTCAAACAGTAAACACCCACGAGGAGTAGGACATTTACGATTAGCAGACGCTTTTATCCAGACCGTCTTACAGCAAGTACAGGAACCTTCCCCCCTAAGGCAAGTGGGGTGAAGTGCCTTGCCCAAGGACACAACATCATGTTGGCACCTCCAGGGTTCGAACCAGGAACCCGCTGATTACTAGCTCGACACCCTAACCACTCAGCCGCCTGGCTCCCGATCCAGAGTAGCAGAAACACAAATCCCATAACGTGAACAAGTTCAGATGCCCCTGCAAACACTCCCCTGCTCCAACAGATGTTTTCTTATTGATACACTGCTGTTAACTCACACGCGTTATCCCACCGAGACCCTTCTGACTCTTGCTGCCATCTTGAATCAGCGACGGGCTGACGGGCAGAAGAACTCACCGTCTTCCTTGTCGTCTCCACGGAGACGGAGAGGGTGGGATATGGCCTTCAGCTTTTTGCTGCATTTCACATCTACTCTGCTTCCTGCCACACCAGCTGTGAAGCAGGAGGACTGTACAGGAAGACCCACACTCTAATCTGACCCTGCTCTCTTCCTCACCTCTCTTCCTCCCCTCTCTTCCTCCCCTCTCTTCCTCCCTTCCTCCCCTCTCTTCCTCCCCTCTCTTCCTCACCTCTCTTCCTCCCCTCTCTTCCTCCCCTCTCTTCCTCCCTTCCTCCCCTCTCTTCCTCCCCTCTCTTCCTCACCTCTCTTCCTCACCTCTCTTCCTCCCCTCTCTTCCTCCCTTCCTCCCCTCTCTTCCTCCCCTCTCTTCCTCACCTCTCTTCCTCCCTTCCTCCCCTCTCTTCCTCCCCTCTCTTCCTCCTCTCTCTTCCTCTCCTCCTCTCTCTCTTCCTCTCCTCCTCTCTCTCTTCCTCTCCTCCTCTCTCTCTTCCTCCCCTCTCTTCCTCCCTTCCTCCCCTCTCTTCCTCCTCTCTCTTCCTCTCCTCCTCTCTCTCTTCCTCTCCTCCTCTCTCTCTTCCTCCCCTCTCTTCCTCCCCTCTCTTCCTCCCCTCTCCTCCTCCCTCTCCTCCTCCCTCTCCTCTCTCCAATGAAGATTTACGAGCGGTCGCAAGTGGAAGTTGGAGTTTGGCCCAGGAGAATCGCCTCTCTCTCTCTTTTCTCTCTTTTCTCTCTTTTCTCTCTCTCTCTCTCTCTCTCTCTCTCTCTCTCTCTCTCTCTCTCTCTCTCTCTCTCTCTCGCTCTCTCTCTCTTTCTCTCTCCCTCCCCAGTGAAGGTTTTAAAGGGCTTGTGAGGTCTGGGGTTTGGTCAGAAAAGGTAGTGGTTTGCTGACGCGAAACCATGAATAACCTTTTAATTGCGAGCAAGCACATTTACAGTCCAATTTTACAGTAGTGCTCTAAACATCTCTTCAGCCGCTATTTGAAGTGCCGTGAATTCAGATGAGTTAACCGAGATAGTAAACGTGATTTGTTTGGCTCTTCCGCTGTCTACTGAGCAGTTCTTTGAGTGTGTGTGTGTGTGTGTGTGTGTGTGTGGGTGGGGGGGGGGGGGGGGGTGGGGGCGTAGAAGAAGAATGACCACACATAAAAATCTAAATTAAGGTAATGTGTGAATGAGCAGCGATGTACAGTACTTTAGCGATGATGAATAAGGTTGATCCCTCTCAAGCCGCAACGAAGGTGGAACTTAATCGCGGATGAAGACAAAGTCAAGCAGCTGCTGAGAGTCCAAGTTCCTTCCTGTGTGAGTTCTGTTGGGATGGGGGGGGGGCAGGGGGGGACGGGGGACGCCACGCTGCCAGAAACTCCCTTATGGAAGTGTGAAACACGCTTGAGCAGTTAGTTTGACATTTTTCATTTCCCTAAAGCGAAAACCGTTACGTTACGACTCTTGCTTGTGAGACGGAAAGGAAAAAGACTTCGAGATTTTTGACGTTTGAGCTGCGACCGCTTTCAAACAGCTTGTCGGCTGGCGTTGGGAGGTGTGGGGGGGGGGGGGTGTTAAAGGGGCTTGTGTGAGTGTGGGGGGGGGTGGTGTGAAAGTTTTGCTCTGGTGAAGTCAGTTAAACTGTGCCCGAGAACTAGACTCACAAACAAAATGGATGGAGTATCTGTCAGGTAGATCTCCTCTCTGTTCATCTACCCGAGAACCTGGAGGATCTTTCTTTACTTTGGGGGCCACCAAGGTCTCACGGTCCAGAGTTGAAGGAGAGGTTATAATCACCTAAAGGTGTTCTAGGGTTCTGTGTGTTCCGAAGCCTCTCTGAACTTGTCCCAGCTTGGAGGTCCAGCCCCATCTCAGAGTCTCTGACAGGCTATAAATCACTGTCCACATCCATCTTACTTTTCCGGGTTATTAAACGTTCCCTGGGCAGCCATTGTGTTTTTTCTTTCCCCGCCATTTCCCAATCTTTGTTCCTTTCTAATTAGCTGATATTTTGCCTGGTTGAGTTTCAAAAGGCCAAGAGGGAGGGAGGGAGGGAGGGAGGGAGGGAGGGAGGGAGGGAGGGAGGGAGGGAGGGAGGGAGGGAGGGGGATGGGGGGGGGATGGGGGGGGATGGGGGGGATGGGCTTTGTACTGCAGTGAAAGTCACTCAATCGCTTATCAGAATTATGGGTTTGAAAAAGTCAAGGCATTTCAGAAAGCTGAAACCTGATAATACACCTGCATGTTAGGGCAATTGGTAGAAAAAGAGTTTCTCCAAAAGAGAATCTAAAAATTGCACCCTACTCTCCCTCCCTCTCTCCCCCTCTCCCTCTCTCCCCCCTCTCCCTCCCTCTCTCCCCCTCCCTCCCTCCCTCCCCCCTCTCCCTCCTCTCCCCCTCTCTCCCTCCCTCCCCCTCTCCCTCTCTCTCTCTCTCTCTCTCCCTCCCTTCCTCCCCCTACTCTCCCTCCCTCTCTCCCTCTCTCCCTCTCTCCCCCTACTCTACCTCCCTCTCCCTCTCTCTCCCTCTCTCCCCCCTCCCTCCCTTCCTCCCCCTACTCTCCCTCCCTCTCCCTCTCTCCCTCTCTCCTCCCTTCCTCCCTCCCCCTCTCTTTCTCTTACTCTCTGTATTCTCTCCAGTGGGTTGATTTGACATTGTAATTAAAACACTCTGATGCTCCTCCCAAACTGGCTGCCTGATTAAGTGACAAACTCTAATTGTCTCCTGATTACATCCATCTTTCCCACTTTTTCTCTCTCATTCCTGATTTTTGTGTGTGTTTTTTTTTATTGGTCATAGCTCATTGAAATCGTCCCAAAGTGAACATTTAAAGGAGGTTATTGGATCCTGATGGAGCTGTGATAAGAACCATTCGTTTTACGATTAGCCTTCGTTTGCCAGAGAATTCTCTCCAATTGTCATTCTCACTTGCCACCCTCCACTTACGGCTGTACAGACACAATTATTCCCATGAGGAACTTTTAACGCGTTGATTTCCTGTCATTTTTAATTTGTGAAGCTTGTGGACCAATAGTTGGCAAGTTCATTACTAATGCACAGTTGGTCCATGTGGAGGGAATTATGAAGACGAGCGAATGGAAATATCCTCTTTTCTTTTTTTGTAACCCAACGTAAAATCTAATAGTTTTTTGCTTGTTGCAGTAAAGGTTACAAGTTACATGTTTTGGCATTGACACTTTACATTTTTTACTTTTGAATGTCGAACACTCGTGTGAAATGATGTGAGTTATATTTTTTTCCATGAAGGCCACCCAAAGGAGTATTCATAGTTCCACAGGTAACCCAGACTGCCGAACCATCTGCAATTTAACATTTGACTCCTTTTCCACTTTAGCAATCTGTAGAAAGCAACAAGTGTCTTTGGTTCAAGGCCATACTGAGATAGCTCCCCACGCTAAGTGTGACCAGTGTTGAGTCTTCCTGTGGTGTTGTACCGTACCAGAGACGCCATTACACACAGTCCTATCATCATACCTGAGGGGGGGGGGGGGGGGGGGGATCAATAAACGGCTCTCAAGTAAACGTGGGGGGGGGGGGGGGGTGAATGGATATGAGCGTCCGCAGAGGAGATGAGGAGATGAGAGAGGTTGTTTCCCGATATGGTTTTCGAACCGCCGGGAGGGAGGGAGGGAGGGAGGGAGGGAGGGAGGGAGGGAGGGAAAAGGTGGGGGTGGGGGCGACCGACTAGAGTGCGAGGTGTGCGGGAGTGTGCGGCGGCTGGAGCTGGGCGTCGGTGAATGGCTCGACGTTATGCTGAGACACTGTTGGAGCGCTCGAAAACACAGACGAACAGAGAAGCTGGACGTGGCCGTTGTTGTCGATGTTGTTTCAAACAGCAATTTAGTCTTTGTGTTGTTGTTGTTGTTGTTGTTTTGTTGTATCATCTATTTGTATGGTCACGGTTTCGTTTTTGTTCAAATGCACCGATTTAAATATATTTCCTTGACATTTTACGTCCCACAGGTAAACATTTGTTCGCTAAGTGCCCCCTGCCAGGCAGTAAGAATACCCCCACAAACCCCCCCACCCCCCCCCCCCCCCCCACAGATAAAGTCTTTGTCTGTGATTATTTATTGTTACATGGAATGCTGGTTTTATTCTATCTGCTCTCGGCCAGCCAGCCTGTCATCTTATCTTCGGATGTCTCTGTGATCTGTCGCTCATCCTCACACAGCAGGGGGGGGGGGGGGGGGCTGGTTCACACCGGGGTCGACTGCCGGCCCTAATGCCTCACTCTTTCCGGTCTGCTGGCATAAATCTATTTCACGACATCCACGTATGATAAAAAAGGAGCTCTGTGTGTGGTTTTATGTGTGTGCGTGTTTGGATTTGTTTGTGTTGTTGTTGGTGAAGATAGTAAATCTGGGCCTTATAATTAGATATACAGTATATATCCCATCGGAAGGAAAGCACATCAGTAGCGATTCAAAGAATGTAAAGATTTCACGCTCCTGGAATGACGCACTCAGGGATTGCAGGAAGACGACCATCCTTGTTCCCTGCCCGTCTCTTCCTTTTACGGTCATCATCTTCTTCTTCGGAGGTTCCAGTAGGAGTAGATGTGGGGTTGTTAACGTGAGCGCTTGCCCCTGCGAGGGAGGTGCTTGTGGATCTGGAGGCGTGCGTGTGGGAGCAGACAGAGAGAGGGAGAGGGAGAGAGAGAGAGGAGGAGGAGAGCGAGAAGTGATGAGAGAGAGGAAGAGAGAGACAGAGAGAGGGAGAGGGAGAGAAAGAGAGAGAGGGAGGAGGAGGAGAGAGAGAGAGATGATGAGAGAGAGGAAGAGAGAGACAGAGAGAGAGAGGGAGAGAGAGAGTGGGAGGAGGAGGAGGAGAGAGAGAGATGATGAGAGAGAGGAGAGAGAGAGAGAGAGAGAGAGAGAGAGAGAGAGAGAGAGAGGGAGGAGAGGAGGAGAGAGAGGATGAGAGAGAGGAAGAGAGAGACAGAGAGAGAGAGGGAGAGAAGAGAGAGAGGGAGGAGGAGGAGGAGAGAGAGAGAGAGATGATGAGAGAGAGGAAGAGAGAGAGAGAGAGAGAGAGAGAGAGAGAGAGAGAGAGGAGGAGGAGGAGAGAGAGAGAGAGATGATGAGAGAGAGGAAGAGAGAGAGACAGAGAGAGAGAGAGAGAGAGAGAGACAGAGAGACAGAGAGACAGAGAGAGAGAGAGAGATAGAGTCAGAAAGAGAGAGAGACTACGGTAAGAAGAAAGCCTAGCATGTTCTCTGAAACCCTCTTCTGTCTATCCTGAGGGCACGACTTCATTAAGTAGGACTGTTGTCTTTTTCCAGATAGGATAACCACCCTTGACATGTACATGAAACAAGCAGCATGTGACTTAGAAGTTCCTGTCTTCCTACTGGTTGTTGTTCAGCAGTTCGTACTCCACCTCAGAAGGATTAAATGAATAATGGGATTAGATCAGATCGGATTAGATACAACTTTATAGTCATTACACATGTATAATGTATAATAATAACAAGGAAACTAATATACAGTAGTGGGATGGTACCTGTACCACTCTCTCTCTCTCTCTCTCTTTGAACAGTAGTGTGATATTTACTGGTGAGGTGTTAATGTAGTGTGCATCGCACCGCTGTAAACCTTCAAAGATGAGCAGGTTATATTTGAAGACCCGTGCGGGCTATAACCTGGGGGGTCATCAGAGGAAAACTCAGGGGTTTGAATCCGAGATAGGATTGAGTTTATTCACCTCAGAATTGAGTTGACATTTTCAAACGTTCGCCGCTTGACACGGTCGACCCCCCCCCCCCCCCCCCCCCCGGAAGAGCTCAATTGTAAGAGTCTGGCGTTACCGTGGTTACTGCCCCGTGTGCATGTTAAATGACCCTCTCCTTCTCTTTTTTCTTTCGTTCAGATGGAGCTGCGTTTCAGGCCGTGCTCCCTGAGCTGAAGCACGCTAGCACTTCACCCTGTTGTCAACATCATTCAGTCTGACATGTCTGCTGAGCTGTCAGAGTTCACTGAATCATTTGCCCTTTTAGACGAAATGGTGCGTGTGTGTGTGATTGTTTGCGTGAGTAGGTGTGTGTGTGTGTGTGTGTGTGTGTGTGTGTGTGTGTGTGTGTGTGTGTGTGCTAGAGAGTTTGTGTGGGAGTGTGTGTGTATGTGTGTGTGTTGAAGGGGAATTACAGTGTGGTTGTGTAAAGATCTTGAGAGTTTGAGTGCGTAAAGATCTTTATAGTGTGAATGTGTAAAGATATTGAAAGCGTGATTATGTTTGTGTAAAGACTTAGAGAGTGTGGTTGTGTAAAGATCTTGAAAGTGTGAGTGTGTAAAGTTCTCTCTGGACCTCTCCCACTCCTCAATGCTGATTCTCAGCTTCCCTAATCAGGAGGAAATGTTTCGCTGACGTGTTGTCGAGGCCGCTTGCCTTTCAGATTTGTCTGACTCTGTTCCGTGTGGTTTCCTGCTGCCTCGCCTGAGGTGGCCTCAGATCTGGCTGCCAATCAGCCTCTCTGCCTCTCTGCCTTCCAAAGGCTTGTGAGGATAAAACACGGACTCTGGATTTCAGAACCACAGCCAAGCTTCTATCCTCTGATCTCTCCCAGTCTCTATCTCAGTGTCTCTGTGTCTCTGTGTCTCAGTGTCTCTGTGTCTCTGTGTCTCTGTGTCTCTGTGTCTCTGTGTCTCTGTGTCTCAGTGTCTCTCTGTCTCAGTGTCTCAGTGTCTCTGTGTCTCTGTGTCTCTGTGTCTCTGTGTCTCTGTCTCAGTGTCTCTATGGCTCTGTGTCTCAGTGTCTCTGTGTCTCAGTGTCTCTGTGTCTCAGTGTCTCTGTGTCTCTGTGTCTCAGTGTCTCTGTGTCTCTATATCTCAGTGTCTCTATGTCTCAGTGTCTCTGTGTCTCTGTCTCTGTGTCTCTGTGTCTCAGTGTCTCTGTCTCAGTGTCTCAGTGTCTCAGTGTCTCTGTGTCTCAGTGTCTCTGTGTCTCTGTGTCTCTGTCTCAGTGTCTCAGTGTCTCTATGTCTCAGTGTCTCTGTGTCTCTGTGTCTTTGTGTCTCAGTGTCTCAGTGTCTCTGTGTCTCTGTGTCTTTGTGTCTCAGTGTCTCAGTGTCTCAGTGTCTCTGTGTCTCTGTGTCTCTGTGTCTGTGTCTCAGTGTCTCTGTGTCTCTGTGTCTCTATGTCTCAGTGTCTCTGTGTCTCTGTGTCTCTGTGTCTCAGTGTCTCAGTGTCTCTGTGTCTCTGTGTCTCTGTGTCTCAGTGTCTCTGTGTCTCTGTGTCTCTGTGTCTCTGTCTCAGTGTCTCTGTGTCTCTGTGTCTCTGTGTCTCTGTGTCTCAGTGTCTCTGTGTCTCTGTGTCTCAGTGTCTCAGTGTCTCTGTGTCTCTTGTGTAAACAGGCAGGAAGACAGACCGACTATCCTATGAAATACACGTGGATGGATTCTTAGTACGATCCTTAAGAAGATGAATCAGTCTCCCTAACATCGATGCGTCACTCACTCACCCAGCTAGCAGACCTAAATACACATTTTTACTTCCTAATCCTAGATTTGAGAGTCTAACCTCCTGTAATCCCGTATCTCGTTCCGTAATCTCAGCCTTATCTCAGATGTTTAGACAGGAAACCTAGACCAGGAGAAACAGAGATGTGGAGGGAGAGAGGAGCGAGAGAGAGGAATAAGGAATGAGCAAGAGCAATTTAGGATTTAATGTTGATTCAAAAACTCGCTATGAAGTCCTCCATTTACAATGACCACATGGATTTGAATAGAAAGAGACAATGCAATGATTTGCCATTGAAATTCATTTTTGAAAAAAGTTCTCATTCCAGCCTCTTCCGAGCAATCAAGCAATTAACCACACTGCTCCATTGCATTTAAAGTAACCTGACTAATCGCTAATATATAGTCAACCTATTGTTTGGAAAACAAACATGATTTTAATCACGCATCAATTGCACCATGAAATCAGGCTGGATAATAGCTTCTGAGTATATTCCATGGAGCCTCATTATGTGCTTCAGGGGCCTTTGTGGAGATCCAGGCTCCGCTCGTTATCAGTCGCTGGCTCTTAAAGGACTGGAGACTCAGAAGGGTGAAAACAGACACTGGTGGGGCCACATCTGCCTGTCTGTGTCTGTGGCTGTCTCTCCAGCACTGAGAGCTAACCTGCAGAAAGAAGATAAAAATGGCTTCAATTTCTCCCCATCTGGAAAACAAAATGGAGTGTGGTTCTTAGGTGCAATGAATCCAGATCCATTTATCTGGGACCTTTGATCTGGGATTTACACAGGGTGGGGAGGGAGAGAGAGAGGGACAGAGAGGCGGGGGGGGGGGGAGGGAGAGAGAGGTGGAGAGAGAGAGGGGCGGAGGGGAGAGAGAAAGAAAGGGGATCAGGAGGTAGAGAAGAGGAGGGTGAGAAGAGAGAGGAGAGGCGGAGAGAGGGGGGGAGAGAAAGAGAGAGAAAGAAAAGGGGATGAGGAGGTAGAGAACAGAGAGAGGGAGAGAAAGGCAGGCGGAAAAGAATGAAGAAGAGGAGGATGAGGAGCGGGAGAGAGAGGGAAGGAGAAGAGCAGATGTTTGGTGTTTGCTCTGGTGAAGGTTGATACTCTGAGAATGTCACAGCAGAACAGAACAGAACAATGTCTGTCTGTTATAACACCTCTAAACCAACTACCATATCCCTGAAACATGGTATCCAGTTTCCATTGGCCTGCAGAGTGTCAAAAATCCCCCTTATTGGGAACTACTGATTCCAATTAATTTAGTATTACATTTTTCACACTCAAAAAAATAAGTTGGCAAAAAGCTGCTGTTTTTAATAGGCTCTCCACCTCTCCTTTGAGGGAAGTGGCACTGTTACCAGCCATTATTCCATCGTGTTGCTCCTCTGTTACTCCCACAGTCAGTAACTGTGAAATGCAGTTGAACTGTGTTTCAGTGATGATTCCCACAGAGCGTCTGCCATCCATTGTTACTCTGTTCAGAGGAACAGCGGTGAGACGACGGTGAGAGAGCATCCTGCCTGTTACCTCAGGAGACTGTGCTTTGGCAGAGATGGAGGGGAAGGGGAGGAGAGAGAGAGAGAGAGAGAGAGGGAGACAGAGAGAGAGAGACAGAGAGAGAGAGGAAATATATTGACCAGACCTGAGAGAGATTCAGAGAGAGGTTAGAGAGAAAGGATGAGGGAAAGAGATTGACCGAGAGAAAAACCAAAGCAAAGAAAAAGAGAGGGAGAGAAAGAGACATTGAAACAGAGGAATAGGGCTTAACTGGGTAGCAGCAAGACTCCTGCGGCCCTCTGGGGCTGCCTAGATGAACGCCCTCTCCCTGCTCCACACAGCGCTTGTGAATTACTGAAATTACAGTTTGGGGAAAAAAGCTACCGCGCACTCTCCTTCTGTTCAAACGCTTTTTCCTGCGCATTTCTTTCTCCCTCATGCGCTGTGACAGACCAATGCTTCTTGAAAGTGTGCGCTGAAAATTGCAACACTTTGTATGTACATTCATCAGCAAACAGACAAGCTCTTGTCTCCCCTCCCTTATGTGTTCTCTCCTTTCTCTTCTCTCTATCCATCTATCTCCACCCCCTCTCTCTCCCCCGCTCTCTCTTCCAACTCTTTCTCCCACTCTCCCTCTTTCTCCATCTTTCCCTCCCTCTCTCTATCCATCTCTCTCTCTCTCTCTCTCTCTCCCTCCATGCCTCCATTTCCCACTCTCCTTCCTGTCTGTGGCTGCATGTGGTGCTCTCAGCGTTATAAATGGCTTCTCTGGTGGAGCTTGCATTAGATTAGTTTCCTTGAGATTCATTCCAGCCCTAACTCTGGGCTCAGCTCTCTCCCTGCTTGTTTTCTTGATGAATACCCGTTGCCCTGTCAACAGCCATTTGCTAGAACCCTTTTCATAAACTGTTCCTCAGAGGGTTTAAAAAACACCCTCCTCTCTGTCTCTCCCTCTCTCCCCCTCTCTCTCCCCCATCTTTCTCCCTCCCCCTCCCTCTCCCCATCTTTGTCCCTCTCCCTCCCTCCCTCCCTCTTTCTCTCTGTCTTTCTCTCCCCCATCTTTCTCCCTCCCTCCCTCCCTCCCTCCCTCCCTCCCTCCCTCCCTCCCTCCCTCCCTCCCTCCCTCCCTCTCTCTCTCTCTCTCTCTCTCTCTCTCTCCCCCCATCTTCATCCCTACCTCCTTCCCTCCCTCGTCGTCGGTTCAAATCCCGGCTGAGGCTACATGACGTTGTGTCCTTGGTCTAAGGCTACTTGCACCCTACTTGCCTCAGGGGGGGAATGTCCCTGTACTTGCTTGTAAGTCACTCTGGATAAAAGCGTCTGATGAATGTTAATTCCGTATTTGATCTTATGGGATGTGAGGGTGGTTGTGTGGAAGGGGATCTGGTGGCGGAGTCTGTTTAGTGCCTGTTGCTCCGTGGACAGAAACGGTATCGATCGCAGAGCTTTTCGCGCTCCTGAGGTCCCCAAACAGCTAGTCTCTCTCCCACACAAACAGACATTTCCAAGTCGTTGTGTAATCGTGTGAATATTCGTCTTTCTCCGGGGATGTCATGAACAGCCCCCCACCCCCAAACCACCTTCTTGTTCAAATACAGATTAGTTCATAGCTCCTTCTGGCCGTGAAAAAATATAATAGATATATACTGTATATGTATCTATAGATACAGTATATATGTATATATATATATATGGTCTGTTAAAACTGAACAAACATCACATCTAACTTCTCAGACTGTGCTCACATTGTGCAACGATGAAAGTAGATTGCATTGTTGGTTTTAGGAGAAAAAATAACGCAATAGCTGTTGTCTGTGAGCGCGGAAACAGTTTGAATCGATCAAAATCACTCGGCTTTCCCGTGTCAGAGGAATAAAAGAGGCCATGATGATGCACTTCAATATCACGTCTCGCAGCGTATCATATTTGATAGGATGCGATGAGGCGTCGCGAGACAACGCTCCTTTTCATGTTGAAATGCCGGTTGCTAACGCGGAGAGAAGGACGACGCCTGTAGTTCTGCGACTGTTCTTGCTCGGTGAATGACACCTTTTTATCTCCTGAGTGATATGCAGAACGGTTCAAACCGTCGCTGATGTACGGGAATGAATCGTCTGTCAGAGCCGTGATTGGTGCTCGCGGCGGATAGAGGTCATGTGATGTAGCAAGCACCAGGAATAGATACCAGGGAGTCATGTGACTCAGCGGTTAAGGCGTTAGGGCTAGTGATCGGAAAGGTTGCGAGTTCGATTCCCGGCTGTGTCAACATGACGTTGTGTCCTTGGGCTAAGGCACTTCACCCTACTTTTCCCAGGAGGGAATGTCCCTGTACTTGTGCTGTAAGTCACTCTGGATAAGAGCGTCTGCTAAATGACTGAATGTAAATGTAATGTAATGAATAGCGTGATCAGGCAGACATTTTGATGCTAGCTGCGGTTATCATGTTTCTTTTTCTCCTTTTTAATGTGTCCTTTTTACGATCCCTTGAGGCGTCTCAGCCCCTTAGCTATGCTTGTCTGTGCCGCGGCGCCCGTGAGGAGCTAACGAGGCGACGTGAGACGGGGAAATGGAGACGTTTATCAGGAGATGCGAGGAAAAGATTGCGGCTGCAACATTCACAGGTTGTTCAACGTGTTATTTCTTATTCCCCAGCGAGTTTTCATGCTTAACACATCACCGTTCAGTATCGGTGTGGAGCTCGCGCTCATTGCGTGTGTGTGTTTGTGTGTGTTTGTGTGTGTGTGTGTGTGTGTGTGTGTGTGTGTGTGTGTGTGTGTGTGTGTGTATCTAGATGAGTGTTTAACCTGGAGGTTGAGGGGATATTTCCTCAGGGATAAGACCGCTATCGTATCCCTTCCAGATGTTGAAATGCCACCTGCTTTTGTATGAAGAACCTGACCTTTTCTCCTCTCACAAATCTCTTCTCTTTCTTACTGTGACCTTAAATTCTGAGAACTTTTGGGAAGATTTGTGCGACCGCAGTTTCTTTAAAGTTATCATCTAATGAGTCATTTTTTGTCTGCTGCAAATTACTGTGTTAAAAAAAAGAAGTTATTTTAGATTTGTGGATATTAAGCCAATTATAGCATGGAATACAAACTCACACATAAAACAAACACGAAAGACATCCTTATATTAGAGTTGGCAGAATACTTCAGATGAACTCACAATAATAAGTTGTGACCGTGCAGTTCCACAAATAAGTGGACTCAAATTAGACTAGAAAACAATTACGCTGTTTAAGAAACAGCTTAAACTTTCCCACAAAAGTACACATTAGACAACAACAAAAAACGCAGATCTGCAGAGTTTAAACATACACAATTAATTTAAGTGAGAAGTTTTACTCTGGGCTCTCTGTCTGCAGTACAATCCCTCATTTTCAACATAAACGATCCCGAACCCTATTAGCTTGGTTGCGTCTTAAGAATGGCAGATCGATATCTCAGAAGATGGATGGCAGATAGAAACAGAGCACAGGTCAGCCAACTCCAAAGGGTCGGCCATTTTGTTATAGTCACCCAGCTCCATTAAACCAGTGTTGAATTGTGCCAAGCTATCAGCCAATGAAGAGCTGCCTAAGACAGGGTAACCAAGGTAACCAGAGAACACAGGAAGTGATTATCTCGCCCGCCTTCGGAATGAGGGGTCGGATCCAGAGCGGGTTGAAAACAGACCGTTTTTGGAGAGTTTGAATTGTGAGCTCCTCACTTTCCCCAACCGTCCCTGGAGGAGGGGATCCCTCACTGAATTGCTCCTTCCAAGGTTTCTTCCATTTTTTTCTCCCTAGTGAGTTTTTCTGAGAGTTTTTCCTTGTCTTCCTTGAGGGTTTAGGTTGGTTGAGGGGCAGTTCTATGGGCATATGTGAAGCCCTCTGTGACATTGCTTGTAAAAAGGGCTATACAAATACATGTTGATTTGATTTGTGTAGACTCAAGGTGGTGATTGTCTGAAGTGTGAGGGGGAGAGAGAGAGACAGAAAGAGAGCGAGAAAGGGAGAAAGAGAAAAAAAGAGAGAGAGGGAGACAGAAAGATGGAAAGGTAGACAGACAGACAGACAGAAAGGGAGAGAGAGACAGAGAGAGGTGTGAGTGACCTTCGACACAATCATACATCACTCCTCACCTTTCTCAGACCAATCGGCTGTGTTTGTTTGACCAGCTGCTGTCCAGGTCGTTGTTTGTGAGACTTTGACAAAGATGTATGAAAGCAGAGAAGAGGACAGGTCTTCTCACCGACATTGTGACATGTTTTATATTCTGCATAAAGGCATGATTAATCGTTTTAATACTGCAACACCTCCTATACTTTGAAAAGTGACACTTTGATTACTCACTGCATAGCACCAAACAAGCAACAGCCCCCCCCCCCCCCCCCCAGAGTAATAATACTGTAACCAATCCATTCTGACAGTGTTGGATGCTAATGTTATGTTCCAGGTTGCTGTTAATCATTTCCAAAACGTTCATTTGAGACAGAAGGCAGAATGCGTTTCCGTCCGTGTAAAAACAAAAAGAAAAAGTGAAAAAGTGAAAAGAAAAAGTTTTCAGGGCGTTGATTGAAAAAAAGTGAGCTAGGCTAATGTTTTCGTCGGTTTATTAGGAATTCCGTGCGTCACGTTGCTCTGTGCGACAAGTCTGCTGCAGAATGCTGATGGTGGCTTGTGCTGGGAGTCCTGTGTTGCTACACCTAAGGTGGGCTGTTTTCGTTAACCCCGTCCAGTACCATAAACGGGTCACCGCTCTGGGGAGGTGATTACGCTCCAGCCTGGTTAATGGTCCTTACTGACAGCACTTAATGAAAATTAATGGCCGGCTCTAAGTCTCCACATAGAGGCACAGAAAACACTCTATTACTGGGTTTAGCGGTGTGTTCACCTTATTTACATGTATTATTCCCAGTTGACACGCCACAGAAATGGATCGTTCGTACATGTGGTTCCTCAAGGTTCCATCGGCTAATTTCCGTGTGTTCCACATACAAACCAACAGCACCACAGCGAATAAACAGCCAGGAATTAAAACACTGCAAGAAGTCGTTTATGTGACTGCAGCGGTGATAAGGATATCCAGTACACTTCATTAGCTTGCCATTATCATATTTTGCAACAGGTGATCTGGCAGACAGAACACAGTATGATCAAATTTGCCGACAGATATAAACAGACTGAGAAACGATACGATTAGGAGATCTGTCAGGGTCATTTGGTTAATTGGTGACTTAACTTGGCAAGAATTCTGCCAATAAACCCATGCTTGGTCAGGAATTGATGCTCGGGGGGGGGGGGGGGGGGGGGGGAAATGACGATGTATCTAAGTCACATCAGGAATGAGAAAGAACAAATTGCAAATCTGAAAAGAAGGAAGGAATTTGTCTTTCCATTTATAGACTTCTGTCGTTTTATTTTTGTGTGTGTGTGTGTGTGTGTGTGTGTGTTTTTGGGGGGAGGCAGAAAGACTGTTGCAGTTTCTATTTATGGCCACCTGCCTCTGTACTCCTATCTCCATGTTGGTTGGCACAGATATCATGTTTACAAAAGAACAACTTATCTCAGTCAACAGTGGGCGTACGTTGAATAACCTGTTTTGTTACATCATCATCTTCCTTTTACCCCATTGGCTAGATTCGCTCACAGTTCACCAGTTCTTCACTGTGTAATTAAAAGGCATTCCCTTCAAGTTGGTTCGACAGGGAAGTTGTCCAAGAGATCATCGTTGCCAGGGTGACGCCTCCACGAAGCGTCTCTCCTCCTCTATTCCACCCAGCTTCCTCTCCTGGGCTGTGTCTCCCCCCCCCCCCCCCTTTCCACCGCTTCTCTCTTCCGCTTCATGCTGTTGCCTCAGCCTCCATCTCAGTCGTTCCCACACTTTGTCCCACATCTCACCCACCCCCCACCCCCCCCCCCCCCACCACCACTCCCCCCCACCCCCAATTCTCCTCACACTGCCACCTTGTTTTCTTTACTTCCCCTCATTCTCTCTCTCTTTCTTTCTCTCTCACACTCTTTCTCCCTCTCTCTCTCTCTCTCTCTCTCTCTGTTTCTCTCTCTCACTGGTGTAGTGTGGCAAGACTGCCACCCATTGTCATGATGACATTGCTTTCCTTCTATCTGTTCTCCTGTCAGATCCCTCTCCCTACCTTCCTCTCTCCCATCTTCTCTCCCTCCCACTCTCTCCCACTCCCTCCCTCCCTCTCTATCTCTCTCTCTGTATCTCCCTCTTTCTCTCTCCCTCCCTCCCTCCCTCTTTGTCTTTCCCTCCCTCCATCCCTCCATCCTCCCTCCCTCTCTCTTTGTCTTTCCCTCCCTCCCTCCCTCCCTCCCTCCCTCCCTCCCTCCCTCCCTCCCTCTCTCTGCGGTGTGCAGGAAGACACACAGAGCACCATGGATGAACACTGCCATCTACAGCCATCTGTTTTTCTGTTCCGCTCCAGAAACCCTAACATCGCCACCTGCTGTCCTGAATAACACCTATATTTAGTGACTACCTGTCGGTGTAACCGTTAAGTCAGCATATAGCCAAGTAAAGCAAACTATTTGCTGAAATTGGCCAATTAAAATGCAAAATCTTGGGGGTCAGATGGCTCAATGGTTAAGGCGTTGGCCTCATGATCGGAAGGCTGTGAGATCGATCCCCGGCTGTGGCTATATGTGTCCTTGGGCAAGGCACTTCACCCTACTTGCCTCAGGGAAAAATGTCCCTGTAGTTACTGTAAGTCGCTTTGGATAAAAGCGTCTGCTAAATGAATAAATGTAAATGTAAAATCAGGAGAGTTGGGAATATTGCTTGCATTTGATTGGTTAGACACATTTAATAAAAAAAATAAATAACAAAACGTGTACACCTACATCTGGTGATTCACCTGTGAGAAATTTGATGGGGACTTTAGTTGCTCTAAAATGGTTTAGTGCTGCGCGCTGTCTGACGTCATCAGTGTCATTAAGCTAACTCGGTGCGCAGCCTCAGCTGCTGCCCCACATTATGCCCCCCCCCACTCACCTACATATCTCCCCTGTTATTCTTTGCATTCGTGCTTTTCCGTTACTCTAATCTCCCGAAGGCCTCCGAAATGAAGACTTCTACATTCCGCCCACCTTGACTCACCACGATATATTATGGGATGGATGGGGAAGGAGGAAAGATTTGGCAACACCCTTTTTCTGCAGGGTTGGTACAGATATACTGAGACAAATGAATACGGATGTCAAGTGCACGTAATGTTAACTAAACCAAAACATTCTAGACTCTCTCTCTCTCTCTCTCTCTGAAATATCAATGGAGTAAAAACTGTGTTTGGATAAATTGATGTTTTGTCTGTACAACAGAGCAGTACAACTATCTAGTCCAGACCGCTAGAGGGCAGCACACTCCACAACATCTAGGCCACTAGGACCAGCCGGAAGACAAACACCTTTCAAGTAATAAATGAAATGTAATAACCATAGACATTATATATATATATATATATAATATATATATATATAATATATATATACTTTATGTCTATGTGTTAGTAACTGCTGTGGAATGGAAGTGTTGTTGACTTGACAGATCTATACAATATTGCCACCAGCAAAGACAATAAGTAAAAGTGAAGTCAATCAATGACATTTCATTAATTTCTCTACTAACATGTATAAATCACGTCATATCCTCTTCATCTATCATGCTCTAATATATCATGTTTTTATACCTAAGGCATAAAGGATAAAAAATATATGGATGAATACAGCGATGGGAGTTGACTAGGAAAGACACTGCAAGCTTATTGAGATGACTGTGTCTGTCTGACTGTGTCTGTCTAACTGTGTCTGTCTGACTGTGTCTGTCTAACTGTGTCTGTCTAACTATGTCTGTCTGACTGTGTCTGTCTGACTGTGTCTGCCTGACTGTGCCTGACTGTGTCAGCCTGACTGTGTCTAACTGTGTCTGTCTGACTGTGTCTGTCTAACTGTGTCTGTCTGACTGTGTCTGTCTAACTGTGTCTGTCTAACTGTGTCTGTCTGACTGTGTCTGTCTAACGGTGTCTAACTGTGTCTGTCTGACTGTGTCTGTCTAACTGTGTCTAACTGTGTCTGTCTGACTGTGTCTGTCTAACTGTGTCTGCCTGACCGTGTCTGTCTGACTGTGTCTGTCTAACTGTGTCTAACTGTGTCTGTCTGACTGTGCCTGCCTGTCTGTCTGACTGTGTGGCTGACTGACTGTGTCTGTCTAACTGTGTCTGCCTGATTGTGTCTGTCTGACTGTGTGGCTGACTGACTGTGTCTGTCTAACTGTCTGCCTGACTGTGTCTGTCTAACTGTGTCTGTCTAACTGTGTATGCCTGACTGTGTCTAACTGTGTATGCCTGATACTGTGTCTGTCTAACTGTGTCTGTCTGACTGTGTCTGCCTGACTATGTCTAACTGTGTCTGCCTGACTGTGCCTGACTGACTGTGTCTGTCTGACTGTGTCTGTCTGACTGTGTCTGCCTGACTGTGTCTGCCTGCCTGTGTCAGCCTGCCTGTGTCAGCCTGGTTCTAAAGCAGTGTGTCAGGACTTCACTAGAGGAGGGTTCATGAACCATCCAGAGCAGAGCAGCACCTCACATCCTCCATCCAGCCGGCAGAAAAACCATCCTAATCTGAAGAGAGTGGGACTGGGAAACCAGATTATAATTTAAGAACCCCCCTCATCTCTCATCATGGCAGGTAATATCTGGAATAAATTAAATGTAAATTCAAATAAACATTTTAGGAGAAAGTCGGTTGGTGCTAACAAGCTATGCTAAGCTAGGTGGCTAAACCCAAAAGTTTAGTTATATATTGTGAATGTGTGTGTATCTAGAGATGGATGTAAACGGGTTAAAATCATTTTATACACCAGGAATTCAAGTTATAATTCTTTAATTTTACGAGTTTAATTGACGTTAAATGGATTTACTACTAGCTATACTGTTAGCAGCTAACGGAGTAGTGAGCTAACAAGCTAACCGTTCACTTTTGAAATGTTGAAACTGTTAAGAATCGTGATTTCTTAAACACCAACATCATCTAAACTCATCTACTGCTGCAAACTTGGCTATATAATCTATCTTTTAATAATAATTACATTATATTATTTTAAACCAGGCAGTGAATTTGGATGTTTTGTGTAGCAAACAGCTCCTTAGCTGTAAAGCTAGAAGGCTAGTTAGCCTATAGGCTAGTTAGTGTTTGACCTGACTAATGCATCAAAATTCAATTGTTTTGCCATTAAAGTTGCAGAAATATGGAGATTAAATGTCAGATATCGTGTTAGTTACGGCAGCAAGCCATACCAGGGAGGGGGACCTGGTGGTGGTGGTGATGCTGGGTCATGTAGCTGAAGATAGCAACTAAATGCTGTGTCAGACTCTCCTACTAGTCTAGCCATAGAACCACCTGATATCTTGGTTCCTAAAAGACAAGTTCTGTTGGAGAACCAGAACTTTCCCAAGCCAGGGGGAAGCAGAGGTGGAGGTGGGGGTTGGAGTAGTGTGATGCTGGGGATGAAGATGGGGTGATGCTGGGGATGAAGATGGCCAGGGTGCATTTGCTAGTGTCAGGGGTCTGGTGGTGATGAAAGATCCATCTGGTTTCACAGGACTTCACCTTTTATTTCCCCATCTAAAGCATCTCTCCTCTGATCTCATCTATAGGTTGTGCTTGAATGTTGCTGATATCCATAATGTTCTATAAGCAAATGGTCTAAGATGGCCACAATCTGTCCCTTGATACTAACCCTGCATGCTTGTTCGACTGCATCTGAATTGACTCGTGAGATGAGTCATATACGGATCCACACGTTAATAATATTACCTAAAAATATAGTTACACCCAGATCGTGTTAACAGCATACAGAATACATCACAAATTACATCCTACATTCTTTCTTTACGAGCCAAGCCCCATGAGTATTTTTTATAGACACATCTAACCGGTTTGATTGTGTAATAATCAGAATTGTACATGGGTAGGTGTGACTGAGGGGCACAGTTGTTGTGCAGTCAGTATTGGCCATAAGTCTCTCCATAAAACAGTAATCCTTTTGCCTGTTGTCGACACACCAATTCATACATGTTGGTGAAACGATCATTCATACAGCGTGGCTCTCAAACAAGTTATGATGGATTACTACAATTTGTGTCGGACGTTGATTCTAGGAAGCGTAACCAAGTCAAATCGTCAAGGTGTTGTCTTTTAGCGGTTTCGAGGTGTGTTTATGGGTTTGGACGTGTCTGCGTGAATTTTAAGCCTCTCGTGTTAATTTCTGCTGCAGGAGCTGGAGGTGGGAGTAATGATGGTCAGTGGTGCTTCTCTCAGGTGAAAGGAGCCATCGATGATGACGTTGCTGAAGGTAAGACCTCTCCCACTATCTCTGCCTCCCCCCTTCCTCTCTCTGTCTCCTCCCTTGCTCTCTGTCTTCCCCCTCCTTCTTTCTGTCTTTCCCCTGTCTCTCTTTCTCTCTCTTCCCTCCCTTTCTCCACGCACACTCTCGCCCTCACTCTGCTGACTGCCCTCCGGGGGCTCGTGGGCGGCAGGTAGCATTCCTGCGAGCGCAGGGATGGTGCTCCATGCTGCCCCCAGCCTCCCTTCTTCCTGTCACATGACCTCCGAGCTTGCTGCCAGCTCATGCTGGTGCACGCCTGGACCAGTGGAGGTTCGAGACCATTTCAGTCGAGGGGGGAGGGGCAATGTTATTGTATTGTTTTATTCACTATATTCCAGCCAATTAACAGGCTGAAATATGTCTCTATACTGTGTGGTTAGGGGTGGGGGCATAAGCTTGTCATGTGACTGCGCGCACGTGTGTGGTTGGCGTGTTTTAGGACGCATGCTTGGAATCTGTGGAATGGTGGCATCCTGTACTGTAAGTCAGAGCCAAGCGCAGTGTCACAATCAGGCCAGTAACACATTCCTAAAGAGGAGGTGGGAGAAGGTGTGGGGGCATGTGGACGCCTGTGTGTGTGTGACTGCTGTGCGGTCTGGATGATTTCCAGGGTCTGTTCAGAGGTTGTGCTGCAGGACATGCAGACTCTCCTGGTCACCCAGTGGTGCGTTGAGGGGTTATTGACCAACCAAAGTGATCCTGCTTTTGTGGGGCCACACACACCAAGCACACCTACACACACACACACACACACACACACACACACACACACTGGCCCCCAGGAGGTAGGTCGCACAAAAGCCTCCTGCTGCGACCTTTCAGTGTATTGTTTTTCTGCTTCAATGGTTAACAAAGGGTTAAGTGTGTGTGTCTCTTTCTTTCTCTCTCTTTCTCTCTCTATTTTTAAAAAGCATCTGTAGTGCTGTCGGGGGAGCGTGTGCTAGTTTGTCGAATCTAGGTTACCGTTCATTGTCTGTGTTCTGGATTCAGTGGCATCCACAGCTCACTGTCAGCACAGCCAGCCCCACACTAGCCTAGCCACCAGCACCAAGCTAGCCTAGCCACCAGCCCCACACTAGCCTAGCCACCAGCACCAAGCTAGCCTAGCCACCAGCCCCACACTAGCCTAGCCACCAGCACCAAGCTAGCGTAGCCACCAGCACCAAGCTAGCCTAGCCACCAGCCCCACACTAGCCTAGCCACCAGCCCCACACTAGCCTAGTCACCAGCCCTAAGCTAGCCTAGCCACCAGCCCCACACTAGCCTAGCCACCAGCCCCACACTAGCCTAGCCACCTGCCCAAAGCTAGTCTAGCCCCAAGCTAACCTAGCCACCAGCCCCAAGCTAGCCTAGCCACCAGCCCCACACTAGCCTAGCCACCAGCACCAAGCTAGCCTAGCCACCAGCACCAAGCTAGCCTAGCCACCAGCCCCACACTAGCCTAGTCACCAGCCCTAAGCTAGCCTAGCCACCAGCCCCACACTAGCCTAGCCACCAGCCCAAAGCTAGTCTAGCCCCAAGCTAGCCTAGCCACTAGCCTGACGCTAGACGTGTGTGGCAGTGACATTCATGGCTGCTTTGCTTCTTCTCCTTACAGCTGACATCATATCTACTGTGGAGTTCAACCACTCAGGAGAGTTGCTAGCCACAGGAGACAAGGGTGGGCGAGTTGTCATCTTTCAGCAGGAAATAGAGGTACTATTTCCATGTTCACCGCTTTGAAAGCTGATGTTAACCTGTGGAAGATCAGGACCTGAGACCTTGAAAACTGACATGTTCTTTTCCTGCTCTCTCTGTCTCTGTCTCTCTCCCCTCCACCTCCCTCTCTCTCCTCTACTCCATCCCTCTCTTCCTCCCCCCTCCCACCAGAACAAGAGTCAGCCGCAATGCCGTAGTGAGTACAATGTTTACAGCACGTTCCAGAGCCATGAGCCAGAGTTCGACTACCTGAAGAGTCTGGAGATCGAGGAGAAGATCAACAAGATCCGATGGCTTCCGCAGAAGAACGCTGCCCAGTTCCTGCTGTCGACCAACGGTCTGTCAGACCACACACCCTCACACATCCTCACACATCCTCACTGTCTGTGTTTGGAGCAGGGGTGTCCAATCCTGGCCCCAGGGGCCACTGTAGTGAAGGTTTAAGATGTTTCACTGCTCCAGCACACACGTTTCTAATGAATAGGTCATTATCAGGCCTCTGCAGAGCTTGATAACAACCTTGTTCATTGTTATCAAGTGTGCTGGAGCAGGGAAACATCTAGAACAGGATTGGACACCCCTGGTTTGGAGCATTTAAGAGTTCCATACTTCAAATAACAAGAATATATTTGTTTTTTTACAGATAAAACCATAAAGTTGTGGAAGATTAGTGAGCGAGACAAGAGACCAGAAGGCTACAACCTGAAGGAGGAGGATGGTCGCTACAGGGATCCGACCACAGTGACCTCCCTGCGGGTCAGTACTGCCACACGGACGCTATGGAGGACCACACACCCTGTCCAGCCTCCTGGCACCTGCTCTGCTCCTCTCCTCAATCCTTCAATGCTTTCTCTCTCTCTGTCTCTCTCTCTCTGGTTCCTCCCCCCTGACTGGCTCCTCCCCCCCTGCAGGTCCCAGTGTTCAGACCCATGGACTTGATGGTGGAGGCCAGCCCCCGGAGAGTGTTCGCCAACGCCCACACCTACCACATCAACTCCATCTCCGTCAACAGCGACCACGAGACGTACCTGTCTGCTGACGACCTGCGAGTCAACCTGTGGAACCAGGAGATCACAGACCGCAGCTTCAGTATCCTGGCTGCTTTCTGTCTGCTTCCTGTCTGCTTTCTGTCTACTTCCTGTCTGGTTCGATCGTAGGTCCAGACAGGACGACCAAGCCTGGTTCCTGTTATACTTCGTGTGTCTGCTTCCTGTCTGCTTCCTGTCTGTTTCATGTGTCTGCTTCCTGTCTGTTTCCTGTCTTCTACCTGTCTGCTTCCTGTCTGTTTCGTGTGTCTGCTTCCTGTCTGTTTCCTGTCTTCTACCTGTCTGCTTCCTGTCTGTTTCGTGTGTCTGCTTCCTGTCTGTTTCCTGTCTTCTTCCTGTCTGTTTCCTGTCTGCTTCCTGTCTGCTTCCTGTCTGCCTGCTCCTCCGTAGACCCAGAGACGTTTCACCTGAAGCGAGCGAAACGACCACGGGGGGGGGGTTTTCAGTGTCCAGTTCCTTCCCTTGACCCCCCTCAGACATCGTGGACATCAAGCCGGCCAACATGGAGGAGCTGACGGAGGTGATCACAGCAGCAGAGTTCCACCCCCACCAGTGCAACACCTTCGTGTACAGCAGCAGCAAAGGAACCATCCGCCTGTGTGACATGAGGGCGTCGGCCCTCTGTGACAAGCACTCCAAACGTGAGCTCCTCCGGCCAATCAGCGCTCACCATCAGTAGAATATATTTAATACTATATATATATATATATTAATAATATAAATAATATATTTGTCTGCTTCCAAAAATAAATAAGAAAAAAATGAAATTTGTCACAGCATAAACATCCACATCCTGACAAAACCACGTTATTAAAACTATAATATAATGACTAAAACAGTTCTAGTTTTAGTTATTGTTATTAAGAATAAAAGATTCCTGGCTGTGTGTTTATGGTGTGTGTCTAAGTTGTCTGTGTTTATGGTTTGTTGTGTTAGTGTTTGAGGAACCAGAAGACCCCAGCAACAGATCCTTCTTCTCTGAAATCATCTCCTCCATCTCTGACGTCAAGTTCAGCCATAACGGGCGCTACATGATGACCAGGGACTACCTGTCTGTGAAGATCTGGGACCTGAACATGGAGAGCAGGCCTGTGGAGACCTACCAGGTGAGAGCTTAGCCCGGCGCACACCTGGAGAGAGAGAGAGAGAGAGAGACGCTTTGGTGATCAGGGCCACACGTTGTGCTGGTTTCCTGCGTGCAGTATCTACGGTTGCCCACCAGAGGGTGGTGTGAGACTCCAGATCTGACTGCTTTGCTTTCCTCTTGCCAGGTTCATGAGTACCTCAGGAGTAAACTGTGTTCTCTGTACGAGAACGACTGCATCTTCGATAAGTTTGAGTGCTGCTGGAACGGGAACGACAGGTGAGGACTGGAGGAGAGGAAGTGACACGATGCAGGAACACATCATCCTGCGTTTTGTCCACGTTCTGCTAGTTGACGATGGCGGCTGCGGCGGCCATGTTTTGTTGCTTTGGAAACGGGTTTTGAACCTTGACCTTGATTTGATAAGATTTCGGATTCTCATACTCTCCTTCCTTCCTTCCTACATCTCTTCCCAACCCTTTCCCCTTCCTTCATCCCCTCTCTCACTCCTTTCTCTCTCCTCCTCTCTCTTTCCCCCTCCTCCTCCCCCCCACTCTCTCTCTCTCTCTCTCTCTCTTTCCCACCCTCTCTCTTTCTTCCTCCTCCTCTCTCCCCTTCCCTCTCTTTCTCTCTCTCCCCCCCCCATCTCTCTCCTTCCCCCCCCTCTCTCTCTCCTTCTCCCCCCTCCAGTGTGGTCATGACAGGCTCCTACAACAACTTCTTCCGGATGTTTGACCGCGCCCAGCGGCGGGACGTGACCCTGGAGGCGTCCCGGGAGAGCAGCAAGCCCCGGCAGGTGCTCAAGCCTCGCCGCGTGTGCGCCGGCGGGAAGCGCAAGAAGGACGAGATCAGCGTGGACAGTCTGGACTTCAACAAGAAGATCCTGCACACCGCCTGGCACCCCCAGGACAACATCATCGCCGTGGCAACCACCAACAACCTCTACATATTCCAGGACAAAGTGAACTAGCAGCGGGGGGGGGAAAGTGTGTCACTCTCTCTTCCCCTCCCCCACCCCCACCCTCCCTCCGAAGCCAGACATTCAGCACCACCACCCCCTCCGCCCCTCAAGTCTCTTACCGTTAGTCCAGGATGGAGGGTGTCTCGGTGGACGGACAGACGGACCTCACCGTGTCCCTCCTTAACCTCGCCGTGGAGGGGGAAACTGCAACCTCATTCTTGATTGTTGTTCAACCTCTGTGGCACAGTGACTCTCGCCTTGTTATTGTTATGGTGAAGATGTTGTGCCAATCAGTGTCCGCCAAACCCAGCCCCGCCCCCGCCCCAGCCCCGCCCCCCGCGGCAGCACGGGTAGTTAAACAAATTCCATGTATTTCCTCTCTCAGAACACAGCCACACCTTGTTTTAGTTCTTTATTCTCTTTTCTTTTTTTCCAAGGCTGCTGCTGATTGGCTGGCCACGTAGAAGAAAGGGAAAATAAGATATTCATTTAGCAGATAAGAGGAAAATAATAAGAATACTCACACCCAGAGTTCCATTGGTCCGTTGCCGTGGTTACGCATTACCGAACAGCTTAAGCTGTTGTTCTTTTTTGTCTCTTCTGAGAACCAGTGTTGACCTCTTCATGGTGACCTCTGATCTCTGACAAGACTCGTGTCTCCTCCAGCTCCCCTACCTGCCACACTCCTGCTGAAAGCACACACACACACTCTCTCTCATACACACACTCTCAAACACACACACAAACACACACACATACACACACTCTCAAACACACTCTCACGCACACTCTCAAACACACACACACACACACTCAAACACACACTCACACACACTCAAACACACACACATACACACACTCTCATACACACACTCTCAAACACACACACACAAACACACACACACACACACACACTCTCTCATACACACACTCTCAAACACACACACAAACACACACACATACACACACTCTCATACACACACAAACACACACACTCTCTCATACACACACTCTAAAACACACACTCTCTAAAACACACACTCTCACGCACACTCTCAAACACACACACACACACTCAAACAAACACTCACACACACTCAAACACACACACACACTCAAACACACACACTCTCAAACACACACACTCACACACACAGTCCATCAACAGTCACTCAGGGTCTCTGTTGCTGCTACTGGTGGACCGCTGTACCTGAGAAGAACACACACACACACCTGACCCAGACAGAGCCCACCCAGGCCCACTCCAGTGAAGACCAGTGCCCACAGCTGAGCATCCTACTCTGGGTAGGCCAGTAGTCCTGCCTGGGTCCCTGGATGAGCTCTGCCTGTCTGCTGGGGTTCGAGTCTCACCTGAATATTTACCTCCTTTTATTTTCTATTAAACTGATATCTGGGTGTCAAGATGATGATGAAGATTGTCATATTTATAAATGTTAACGAAATGTCACCACAGAATTGTTGGTTTGTAATTATTTTTATTATTTGGGAAGGGGGGCGGGAGTTCACGTAGACAGTTAAGGTGTTTTTGGAGCGATCCCGAAGTAACCGTCCTCTGGTCTCGAGACTGGGGCAGCGCTCGCTCACAGCCGCGCGCTGACGCTCGCTCATCCAAAGTGCCATGAGGTCTCATGCACTGGACTCCCATGTTTGCAGATTTAACACACACCAAAGTGGCTGGGCTATAAGTAGTTTGTTTAAATGTGAGCTGAATTTCATTCCGGTCGTTACTCTAATGTAATGATTCAAAATAGTCTAGTTCTCTGGTTGATGTCTTACACACCTGGAAGAAACAGGACAGTTTACTAATCATAATGCCTCCAATTATGTTTGACGATGACAATTAAGATAAGTCTACGGTTGTAATCTTGAATGATGGGGACGAGAATAAAGTGAATACTTTTTTTTTTACTCGTGTGGTGAGTTCATGAGATTGAGATGCAGTTTGCTGAATCAGGTGTTTAAATTCATATTGGATATTTGAATGGGACGAGAGAGGATCAGATATGACGTTTGGTTGTGGGTCAAATATCACACAGCTGAAGTTTAGGAGATGAATTAGGTGAGGTATTTATCTTCACACAGGCCTGCATGATTGGTGACCTGATATTAGCATCAGAACCTATTTTGAGGATGTGTTCAACGTGATCATATGCACGTAACTGTTCATCTACTCCTTATTTGCAAGTTATTATCTGTCATATTTTTATTTTGCATCTTTGCATTTTATTCATTCATTCCTGGGAGGTTATGTAATTTTGTCCGCTTTTATTTATTCATTATTATTTATTTATTTTACTCTCTTTGTTATCATGGAACTGGTTCATGTGACGTCAGTAACCGGGCTCGTGGAGCCCTCGAGCTCGCTAGCTGGTTCTGGATCAGCCAAGAAAAAAGGAACCTCAAAACCGGAGCGTCTGCGCGAGACACTTTGCAGGCGACCTCAGGTCAGTTTCTAGGAAGCGCACGCGGCTGTGCGCACGTACGAATGGTGTGGGGAGTGGGAGTGCGCGTGTGGGGAGAGGGAGTGCGCGTGGTGTTGCATTGACAGTGTAGTTCTTATGCAAGCCAGCCTGCGCGAGCCAGCCTGCTCGAGCCACCATGTCGGAGCCTGCAGCTGCAGCAGAGAGGAAGGAAGACTCTGGACTTCATGGTAAATATCCTCCACATGTCTGAACTCTGCTGTCATTCTAGGATTTACCTTGGGAACCTCCCAGGCTTGAAGGAAGTGTATTTAGATTACTTTCAAATTAGGGTTTAGTAGTTTTAACTCTGATCTTTTGTGCTGTGGGTGTGTGTTTTGTGTGTGTCTCTGTGTGTGCTGGAGACATGGAAAAGGTTTGTGGGCGGGCAGACGTTTGGGAACGGTGTGTTCTGTTAGGAGATTGACAGGCCAATGGACCAATGGGGTTGAACCAGGCAGCAAAATAGTTTGAGTGACAGACAAGTTAACCATTCACAAAACCACGTGGTGGTGAATAGGCGGGACTATGATTATGTCAACACGCAACAAGATGAGGTGGACTTAAGTTAAAAATGTAAAATTCAGCACTGATTTGTAATAATAACGGCTTGTTGTTGATAAATATAGTATTTAAACACCCCTCCAAAAAATCGACTTAAAATCTGTTGCAGATAGTTTGTGTCAAAAACCTTGTAGAGAGAGAACTTCATAAACAGACAAGTGCATTGCCACAATGTTAATAATAATACATTTTATTTATATAGCGCTTTTCAAGGTACTCAAAGTCGCTTTACAGACAATAAAATCAAAATAAAACATCGTGAAAATTGACATGGTACATTCATCACATATTAATTATGTTGTCAGGTTGCATATCTTGATTAAAGGTCGTGACCTGTTGCCTTATTAGTGGCCCTATATTCTAAATTAGTTCAACTAAGAGACACCAATACCATTAAATAGATAGATGCACTATTTAGGGTTAAAACTAGTTGTGGATTTACTGCAATGTTTGTCTAAACTGTCTAAATATGTTGATCTGTTAACAACACGATACCAGTAATCTGGTTCCATACTAAATACTAAATATTTACCACGTTATAAGTCACAAAGAAATGTGATGTAGAAATGTTCTTTGTTCTAGCTTAAAAAAAAAAATCTACACCAAATGTCCCAAAATTATTTTCTGCGGTGTTGGAACTGTTCCCTCTCTGGTTGTGGAAACACAAAGCTCGGTAGGTAACTGGTTTGCATATTTAAAGACCTGTGCTTTAGTAATGAGAGGAGCAAAACAAAGCCATATTTATCACCCAGCTAGTGCCAGACATGCCAGCCTCTACTGCGGCCTGCATGGGGGCTGTGGAGGGGGGGGGGGGGGGGGGGGGAGGAGGAGAGGAGGAGGAGGAGGGGAGGAGGGGGAGTAGGGGGGGGAGGGTTGATGACTTGGCATGTTGAGCTATTTACGGTCGCAGGGACGAGCTGGTGGACGTTTTGTACGTGGGCTATGAGGGGAAACTTTTCAGGTGGTGAGGGGGTGGGGGGGGGGGGGGTTAAAGGGGTTCCATAGTTTTCATTCTGAAGTTTGGGAATTGTGTGTGTAGTGCAGTGTGTGTGTGTGTGTGTGTTTGTGTGGTGTAGTGCAGTGTGTGTGTGGTGTCGTGTGCGGAGCAGTTAGGCTCAGGGATTTGGCAAACAAGTATTGCTGTTGTCAGAGAGTTTGCTCACTGTTTCTGTTAATAAGTAGGCAATCTGTCGCAGACGGAAGTCAAACAACGGTAAAAAGATCGTTTTTTATACATAAAGTTGAGAAATATTTCCTTGCCTTGTGAAATCTTCCAACAAATCCGTTTTTTTTGGCACCAAATGTTCCTTAACTTGAGTACGCTAGAACTCGCACTGCTAGAACCTAGATTGGAAGCGGACCTGAGTCTGCTCCTGTTCAGTTCCTCTGGTTTGAGACGATTCTGCCCCCTGCGTCGCCCCCGGGGCCCAGGGGGGCATCAGCTAGGGTGAGACAGGGGGCCTGTGGTGGTCTGGTTCTCCAGGTGCCTGTGTGTCTGTGTGTTAAGGGGTCAGATCTGGACCTATATATCATGCTTTCCCTTTGAAATCCTCCTGACAGCTGATGACAACCTCCATCACAGTGGCCCTTTACGAAACATCAACCCCCTCCAGCTGCTGCCTTGGCAACCTTGTTTAAACCTTGGAGCGTAGACAATAGGCTGTGGGGACAGTGGCTTGTAGTTCACTGGGTAACCCAGGGGGTGAGAGAGGGTGGAGGGTGGAGGCTGGGGAGAGGATGGAGGGAGGGAGGGAGGGAGGGAGTGTGAAAGGGGATTGACCCAGAGCTGGGGGTTGAGAGGGTAAGAGGGGTAGAGTGTGGCCCAGTCATCCTAATCCCTCTGGTAAGCTTCCACTGGATGGTCACAGGCTGCTTCATGGCTTTACTACTGCTCGTCACGTGACACGCGTGTGTTTACGCTCTCCAGCGAGGTCTGGCTTGTGAGCTCTTCTACCAGCCTCTGGGATGCTGACATACGATAGGCCGATATCAGATGCGTCTGGGAGAAGTGTGATGGACAGGCCCCTCCCATCAAAGGTACATGCTAGAGAGCACGTAGATGATGGGGGGGGATGGGGGATGGGGGGGGGGGGGTCCAGGGGGGGACCATGGACACACATGTTCTAGAAGGATCGTTCTCGATCGCTCGCCAGACCGCCAGGTATTTATGATCCACTTAACGTGCAGTAAAAGCAGACGAGGCCACCTGAACACACTGGAGTGTGTGTCTGGTGTGTGTCATGTGTGTGTGTGTGTGTGTAACTGTGTTCATCCCTCCCCGCAGGGTCCTGGGTGGAGCTGGAGATGAACCGGGGGGCCCAGGCTCCGTCCTCAGGAGGGGGCCCTGCCCCGGGTCTCCTGCCCCTGCTGCCCTCCCTGCCCCAGGCAGAGGAGGAGGCCATGGTGGGGGGTCTGGAACACGTCCCCTCGTCCTCCTCCATCCATAACGGAGACATGGAGAAGATCCTGCTGGACGCTCAGCACGAGTCCAGCCGCAGCAACTCCTCCTGTGACAGGTAGACAGCTGTCTGAACACAGGGAGGCGGGGTTTGGAGTGGGGAGGCGGGGTTTGGAGTGGTGGGGGAAGCGGGGTTTGGAGTTGGGGGGAGGCGGGGTTTGGGTAGGTAGCTAGGTGAGGTGGACCAGTAGAACAAGTCAGGTGGCTGATTGGTTAGGGAATTGAGCTAGTAATCAGAATGTTGCCGGTTCGATTCCCGGCTGTGACAAATGACGCTGTGTCCTTTGAGCAAGGCACTTCACCCTGCTTGCCTCAGGGGGGGGGGGGGATGTCCCTGTACTTGCTGTAAGTCGCTCTGGATAGGAGCGTCTGATGAATGACTGAATGTAGATGTAACAGCTCTTCCAGTTTTGTGTGCACAAGCCTGATTCCCACAGTAACATCCTGTCGAGCTTCTGTGAAGCCCAGCTTATCTGATTTCTGAGGGTCAGCTGTCAGCCAGTCTGCTGACCATGTTTACTGGAAGTTGTTTTGACAACAGAACACTACTGTTACGGCACCCAACACATGAAACATCCGTTTGTGAGGATTTCAAACATGTCCAAATCGTCCAAGTTTTCAAAACACTTTTAATTCATCCTGAATCAGCCTCAGAATAGCTTTTTTTCTAAGACTGGAGTCATGTTGTGTTTTGGTCTGATGGTTGTTGAAATTTTCCCCCAGCCCCCCCCGGCCTCACAGCCCCCCCCGGGCCCTCAGCCCCCCCTGGCCCCACAGCCCCCCCTGGCCCCACAGCCCGCAGGACGCAGGCCAGATCATCTTTGATGTGGACCTGACGAGCAGAACAGACAGCCAGGTAGGACACCTGCGTCACCTGCCTGTTCCCATAGAGACCCAAGCGGTTGCCCGTGTCGACGTGTGCCTGACGACTGTAGTTTCCATGGCAGTGGCACCCCCCCTTAACCCCACCACACACAAACACAATCCACTCTCTTGTGGGAGTCTAGCTTTGGGCATGACAGTCACTTTGTTTTGTGGCTGTCTCTGTCACACACACACACTCCTCTCACACACACACACACACACACACACACACGCACACACACACACACACACACACACTCCTCACACACACACATCACTGTCTATCTCCACACAACATGGCAGAGTCAGACCCAGGATTTCTGCGTATTTCTGTCAATGAATAGAGCTTCCTCTGATTGGCTGTCTTTCCTTAAGTTAACCTCTCACACAGACATCCTTCTGTCTTCTGTGACAGCGTGGCCAGTCATTGGACCAGTGTCGCTCATGAGATGTTAACCAGGCGTGTGTGTGTGTGTGTGTGTGTTCTGGTCCTCCAGTCAGAAGAGGGCAGTGTGGATAAAGAGCGGGACATAGACATCCTGATGAAGGACTCTGATTGGGTAGCGGACTGGTCCAGTCGACCCGAAAACCACCCTCCTAAGTAGGTCACAGTGTGTGTGTGTGTGTGTGAGAGAGAATAAGAGAGAGGGAGAGAGAGAGTGTGTGTAAGAGAGAGAGAGAGTGTGTGTGTGTGTGTGTGTGTGTGTGTGTGTGTGTGTGTGTGTGTGTGTGTGTGTGTGAGAGAGAGAAAGAGAGAGAGGAGTGTGTGTTTGTGTGTGTGTGTGAGAGAGAGAGAGAAAGAGAGAGGGAGAGAGAGAGGAGTGTGTGTTTGTGTGTGTGAGAGAGAGAGAACAGTGCGTGTGTGTGTGTGTGTGTTAACCTCCATGCCCCCTCCCTCAGGGAGTTCCACTTCCGTCACCCCCGGCGCCCCGTCACCCTGAGCATGAGGAAGACTGGAGCCATGAAGAAGGGTGGAATCTTCTCAGCCGAGTTCCTCAAAGTCTTCATCCCCTCCCTGCTGCTGTCCCACATCCTGGCCCTCGGACTGGGGTAGGACAGCCGCGCCTCATTGGCCAATCCCAGGGGCCAATCCCAGCTGCCACTCATTCCCAAGCAGTTTCCACGCTTCCCCCAGCAGGGGGCGCCTGGTGGCGGTGGGCAGGGAGGCAGCTGCAGCGCTCAGTGTTCATGTCTGTGTGTCTGAACAGCTGGAGGACAGGGGGGGGGGGATTCTGTCACAGACCAGGACACACCTGCCCACTGTACTAACACAGCTTCTGACTAACCCTGTTGCCATGGCAGCACGCCATTGAACACTCCCTGACCAGAGTTGGGTCTACCTGGAAGATCTTCTTCATTTAACTGTTCTCTCTCTCTCTCTCTCTCTCTCTCTCTCCCTCTCTCTCCCTCCTTCTCTCTCTCTCTTTCCCCTCAGGGTTTATATTGGGAAGAGATTGATCACAGCCCCAGCGACTTCTTTCTGAAGCAGTGGAAGAAGTGCCTAAAGCGTCGTTGGCCGCCATTTTGTCGGGGAGAAGAAAAAAAATCCATACTTTGCCTTTTTTTTTCCTCCTCTCCTCCTTCTCCTCTCTTTCTCCTCTTCTCTTCCTTTCCCTTTCTCCGTCTTCGTAGTGTGAGGACGGGTCGTGTTCTCAGTAAGAAACACGGTGCTTTTCTAGTTCTCTGCCCCCCCCCCCCCCCCCCATTCTACCCTAGGTAGGGCTCTCCCTGTCCTATAGACTGAAATATTAAGGTCATGACCCCCCTTCCTCCCCTCCAGACTGAAGACACTGGTTCAAAACAGGAAGGCATTTTTTGGGGGGAGAGGACACACCCCCAAACTGAACCAAACTCCCCACACCCCCCCCCCCCCCCCTGTTATATAATAGTGGTCCGTCCCTCTTGTTGAAGAGGGACCTTTGACCCCAAGATTGTCCCGCCTTCTGTCCAGGTGTTTGGGGGACTCTCCCTTTAAAGCACGTAACTCCCGAAAGGGATTGACCAAAAAAAAAACAACAACAACAACAAAATACCCCAAAGGGGAACTGACCTAAAATGTGAGCATGTTTTGTTCTTATTTTAGAAAAACCAATTCTGAACTTTGCCCGCCGCTTGTTGCTCGTTTATGTTTTTGCGGACAGATTTTCAGATTATGGAAAGATTTCATTGAACTATGTGAACTCACACTTAACCCAAACCTGGTGTGAGTCTAGAAGACAGTTATGCATGCTAGTGTGTGTGCTATCATGTATTACAAATGGAGTTCTGACCCATCGTCACACCCATACATACATTTTATATACATCATCTTACTTCAGGCTAGAGAAGATTTAATAATAATAATAATGATAGGCATGTCAAACATGCTAATAGTACGATTTCAGAATAGACTGAATGTTGCTTTTTATTGGGAGTTAGGTAGCAACGCTGAGATGTTGACCGATATGCGTCCCTGTGTGTGTGACACTGCTGTAAACCACCTGACGATGTTGGCAACACATCCTGACAGGAACCGACACGTTTTTATCACCTGGTTAACCTCTTTTAGACGGTCAGCCTTCATCAAGGGATCTTTCTAAGGAACAAACACACTTGTGAACTAGCAGGTGGTGTTTAGGTACAGAATGGGTTAACGGGCAGGGAACAGATGACTTTTAAAACGCGTGTTAACATATTAGCATGTTAGCTTCTCCCTTCTCCAACACAACCGATTCGAACAGCAGGGTTGTCATCAGACAGGTGAGGACGGCTCATTTGAATCAGGTGGGACGGAGCAGGGATACATCTGAAACACGCAGGACAGGAGGTCCCTGAGGACCCTGAGGGTTCAGCGACTGGCATCCCATAATAACACACAAACTGCCAACAGGAAACAGGGTTCCAGGGTTTACGCAACCCTCAACTCTTCTCAGTATCCATGTGCCTCAGAGGGCGTTTTCTTTCTCTAAAGTTGAGCCAATTTTGTCTGCCAGTCAATCCAGGCTAACGATGTTCCCTTGTCATCAGTTATACCAGGGGGGCCCCAATCCTGGTCCTTGGGGGCCCGCTGTCCTGAAGGTTTTAGATGTTTCCCTGCTCCAGAACACCTCCACAGAGCTTGATAACGACCCTTCATTAGAATCAGGTGTGCCGGAGCAGGGAAACATCTAGAACCTTCAGGACAGTGGCCCTCGAGGACCAGGATTGGAGACCCCTGGGTTATACGGAGATACATTTGTGTTTTAGTGCCACCGAGTCGATCGATGCTCCCATTTGTATTTGCAAATACTTTTTGAGTGCTACCCTTTTTGGATTTTTCGGGGTCAAGTTTGTTATTGCTTGTGTTTTTATGACGTTAGAGGTCGATCTTAACTCACCTTAAAGAGGCGTGTGCATCGATACTGAGAATGAAAAGGTTCTTGGGCCAGAGCTAGACGACCAGATGCTGAAGAGACTAAGAAAGTATTGTGAACATCATTTCTCTTGTTGCTATGGTTGTTGTCATGATACACACGTGTATTTGCTTTGATCCCCCCTCCCCCCCCTCCCCAACCGCCGCCCATCCTCTCTCATTCAAAAAAAATTAAAAAATACAAAATAAAACTACAATATTTGTCATAATAAAATGTCCTGATCTTAAGCTTAACCTTAGTCAAAGCAGTTTTATTGTGTCCTGCTAACTGAGTTGTTTTTTATTGATCATTTTACTCTCACACATCATAAGGATGTGTCTGACTACATGGCCAAAACGAACTTCAAGTCCCAGAATCCTCAGCTTTCCCAGCCTCCCCCCCCCCCGTATTAACAACATCTTTTCAGCCGTCAGACAGGCACTCGTGTGATGACTGCCTTTCCAGCACGTACACATTCCCCCAACTCTCCCTTGCTCAGCAGTTGCTGCCACATTCCAGAATGTTCAGAAACACACACACACACACACACTGAGACACACTCACAGAGAGAGACACACACACACATACACAGACTTTGTCACACACTGCAGCGTGTCACATTTCCAGTCCCCTCAGAAAACACCACCAAGCCCTGTTAGTTTGCATTCCCAGGATTTGTCTCTAAACATGGCCTCTAAACATGGCCTCTAAACATGGCCTCTAAACATGGCCTCTAAACATGGTCCCTAAACATGGCCTCTAAACATGGCCTCTAAAAATGGCCTCTAAAAATGGCCTCTAAATATGGCCTCTAAACATGGCCTCTAACTGGAACATTATTCCGACCTTTGACCCTGCCATGTCTAGGACTAATGCGTTGCTAGGCCTATGACCAGAACTGGTCACTAGTAAATGTCCACTGGACTGTCACACACAAACACACACACACACACACACACATCTTAGGTAAGCATTTCCACACTTGAAAGGAGAGGACGCACGCACACACACACAAACCGTCCCCCTCAGTTGAGTTCCTCTGTGTTGACAGAGATGTGATTTGGAGTGCTGACCTTGCAGTAAGATGATTGAAATCTCCTCCTGAGGCCTGTAGTTATACTGCCCCCCGGTGGCAGCAATGCTGGGTGCATTGTATAGGGTGTGGCTGTGTGTGTGTGTGCGTGTGTGTGTGCATGTGTCAAAAGATACAGGCCAGTGAAAGTGCAAGATCTATTTTGTATTTTTTTATGTCGTATATTTTTATGTCATACATTTATGTCATATATTTTTTAATGCAGCAGTGAAGCATGACGTCATTTTGCCCGAAGAGTTTGCATGGAACAAACCTGAGAGTGTTGAAGATCTATGTGTTTATAGGATGAGACAATACTGGGCGACACCCTGTAACCCATGGCAACGCCACAGGCTGCAGTGGGAGGAGCCGGGGGGGGGGGGGGGGGGGACTTGTGGCCGATTGGCCGAAAGCTGGTGTTCTGAGATGACACATGTTAGAGATGTGGAGAAGAAACTCGGTTCTTAAAGCAGTGAATTCAAAGATGTTCTGTTATTCTGTCCGTTTTTTTCCTCTGCGTTTATAACTTTTTCTCTTACTCTCTCTCTCTCTCACACAGTATCTATGGTGCACACTATATATAATGGGGTGCTTAGGAATGATATGTTGTTAGTGTGCAAACCCATTAACTTCAGTTGTGGAACGTTCAATTATTGATAGCGTTATTGATAGTGCAGTAACAGTGTAGTAAATACGTGTTTACTTTACTGCAGTGACCAGCCCCATGGCCTGTGTGACAGGCAGTTTAATCCTGCCTCGCAGAGAGGAGACATGCTTTTAGGCACGCTGCCCAAAATCCAGATATGATCTATTATTCATCTACTCGAGCTGATGCAACGCCATCATTTCTTTTAACGTCCGACCCAGGAACAGACTTCTGGAAGCCTTGGGACTAAAAGTGTGTTAAGGTCGGCGGGGACGTTCATTCGGATCTGGGTTTGATTGCCTGACCGCTCTTTATGATGGTCGGGTCCACTAGGTCCTCCCCCCCTCTCGCCCAGGTACCCCCCCCACCAGCCCCCCCCCCCCCCCCCCCCCCCCCCCCCCCAGACCACCCTGACACGCTCCCCGGACGCTGGCCCCTAACTGGGCCGAGGGTGGGCGACGGATTCACGACCAGGCGTTCAGCTGCCATGTTGTTATGGAAACTGGCTCGGTTTCAATCAGGATTCAAAAGGCTTTGTGTCCCAGAGTACAACTCTGACTGGCAAAGCGATACTGTTGGAACAATTTGAATCAAGCCAGTGTCTTTGTTTGATAAAAATTCATGAAGATAAAGTAAAGGAATTACATTTGTTGAATGTTAAGGTTTAAAAAATAATAATAATGTAGCCCCATAACTTCATATCTGCAATTAACCAGAGCGGAGACGATTACCGGAGTTTAGTTGCTATCACCTATCCTGCAGGTAATATAGTTACTATCACCTATCCTGCAGGTAGTATAGTTACTATCACCTATCCTGCAGGTAGTATAGTTACTATCACCTATCCTGCAGGTAGTATAGTTACTATCACCTATCCTGCAGGTAGTATACTTACTATCACCTATCTGCAGGTAGTATAGTTACTAGTCACCATGCAGGTAGTATAGTTACTAGTCACCATGCAGGTAGTATAGTTTACTAGTCACCTATCCTGCAGGTAGTATAGTTACTATCACCTATCCTGCAGGTAGTATAGTTACTATCACCTATCCTGCAGGTAGTATAGTTACTATCACCTTTCCTGCAGGTAGTATAGTTACTAGTCACCTATCCTGCAGGTAGTATAGTTACTAGTCACCATGCAGGTAGTATAGTTACTAGTCACCATGCAGGTAGTATAGTTACTAGTCACCTATCCTGCAGGTAGTATAGTTACTAGTCACCTATCCTGCAGGTAGGCAGATTAATCCAGACAGTCCCCCGCGTGCTGGTCTGTGGTGCTGAAAGGACAGCGCCCTACAACACGTGACTCCAATGCCTTTTTGACCCCATACACAAAATGGAATTTGCCTGTTACACTGATATAGGTTTACCAACTGTGTGTTTATTTTTTATTCATTTGAATGCCTTTTCTCTCCTCCATTAGTATCATATGACCAAAGTGTCCCTTATCGATCAGGCTGAGATTGTCATGAGCAGGATATCAATCTGGGTCCAAGGCGACGCTTCTCTTCCTTTTGTCTCGAGCAGTTTAGTACCTTTGCACGCTCAGAACAAGCCGGTAGATTTCTTAGTTGACAGTATAGAAGGCTTTACTGCAGGTCTTGACTGTGTGATGTACTACTGGATCTTGCAAGAGAGTGTCGTCTTTTAAAGTCAATCTACCCAGAATTCAGCATCAATGAGTAGGCAGTTTTAAGCAGCAGCTGCTACAGTTTTATTTAAAATTATTTATTTTATTTGTCCTCCCAGGGGGGGAAATTGCAGTTCACAACAGCAGCAGGGTAAAGTACAGCACACAGAGTTGCAGGGTAATATAACAATAACAATAGGGGGCACGATAAAGTACAGTATAAACAATAAAATAAGTAAAAATAAAAAAGGGATTAGATTTCCACTTGAATACCTTCACACTCTCTTACCAGTTACCAGTTTTTTTGTAATTTTTTAAAAAGGCAATCAGGTTATCTGGATTTCTCTTCCTCCTTCTTCCTGTTGTCGTGTTTCCTTTCCTTGATTGATTAGTGGATCAGACTCAAACCCGAGCTGAGCTCGAGCTGAACACCCAGCAGAGATCTCCATGCAGCGCGAGCTTGGTCTTCACAGTGAGACCACCTGCGCGTGACAACCGCAAGGCGTGTCTGTCCAAGAGCGCGCGGGTTCCCTCATCAAAGGATCAGCTGCGCTGCACAGGTTCCCCCCCCCGGAACCATGTCGAGCACCGAGGAAGTACCGGCGTTCTTCAAGTCCATGAGCTCCGCGAGCCCCCAGCACCGGCAGAGGTTCTGCGGTGTGTTCTGCCCGGTGGACGGTGAGAACAAGATGCTGCATGGTGAGAACCAGCCTGCCGGTACAGGGAACAGCCAGGGCTGGGTCATCGACAAGCAGACTGACGTCTCCCAACCCAGGAGGGTGGAGATCCGGCAGAGCACCGGGAAAAGAAGCCCTGCAGAACCTGGAGGATAAGGTCAGTTTGTGCTTTGTCACTGGGGAGGGAAAAACAACATATCTCACTCTGTCTCTCCATCATATATATCTTTATGACTCCAGCATTAATTACGCAGCACTGTCAATATTAAAGCAACAGTTTAATGTGACTCTTCTGACAGAGTCTCATTTCATATCAAAACGTTGCTGTTTCCCTATTTCTTTGACAAGACATTTAGCTTTATTGAGTTTTTTCGTTCATAGTTCCAGAACTGCCCCCCCCCCCCCCTTCCTGGTTTAAGGTTGTCATGGCACCCGCATCTGACTGTCATATCTGAGACCCCATCCCTGTTCAGGGTTAGTGTGTGAGGAGGCGGTTCTAACCACACGCACACACACACACACACGTCGTCCCTGCGTCAGGAGTGGCGGGCAGATGATCGATTCCAGAATTGCTGCAGTGTGTTAAACACACCCTGTCATAAACCTCCACTCTAACATTACTTTATACAGGCCTGCGGATCCCGTTATACACAACTCCGATTACATCTTACAGTTTTATGGTCCCTCAAGAAGGCTGTTTGCCCATGCGCATGGGAATGTATATATTATCCTACATGTTTAGGTTCCTGTGAGTTATAACATTAATAAGCCTATATGAGTCTGTGTGTGTTCACTAAACGCATCCAAATGATCAAGCAGGGATAATTTAAACTGAAGACCCCTTGATCTGCTATCAGGTGCTTTACTTTACCACTGTGACAGCCTGTAAGACATCAATCCACCCTGCTGATGTACATGCTGCAACAATCAATCACCATCTCATGTAGTTTAACAGACACCCTCATGTTGACTGGCTCACACCCCTGTCATCGCTTAGGTCGCTTAGTTGTTGTTTTTACATTTAGTCATTTATCAGACGCCTTTTTTCTCCAGAGTGACTTACAATAAGTACAGGGACATTCTCACTGAGGCAAGTAGGGTGAAGTGCCTTGCCCAAGGACCGCCACAGCCGGAATCGACCTCACAACCTTCCGATCATGACCCCAACACCTTAACCGTGAAGCCACCTGACTCCTAACTGACTTTTAAAAGTTTTTAATAGTTCACAGTTGAACTATTGTAGCCAACAATTGTAACATACTGTTATTATAACAGCCAGTTCCACTTATAACAGTCAGAGGTTGATTAGGATGAGCCTTTACTTTCCTAACCCTATTAACCCACCAGGGGGCAGAGGGGCAGGCCGCACAAGGGCCTCTTCTCAATGGACTGGAGCAGGCGGGGCCTCGCGCATGCACCCTGGGCCTGGTGGAGGGGGCCCCGCGCGGCCCCTCCCTTCCTCCCATTTCTCCCCCTCCCTCCCTTGCTCCCTGTCTGAATCCGTCTGCCTGTTTGGTGCAGCGGCGCAGATCAGGAGGAGAGGAGACCGTCTGGAGCGCAGATTCTTTACCCCCCGCCCCTCTCCACCACTACCGGGATCTGCACCCCTCATCATCGCTGATATTTATCCTCCGCTTTTGGTTGATATATTATTGTTTGTCACCCGGGCCTGATCTAACCGGGCAGATATACCGCAACACCGTGAACATTCAGCTGATACACCAGCAGAGCAGCGACCATGTCTGGATACCAGGGGAAGAAGAACATCCCTCGCATTACTGTGAGTTTGGGAACAGCTTATTTCCTTTCCAGTGAGCAGCTGTCTGCTATAGACTCACGGTAACACTGGAGGCTTGAGATCCAGATCTGGGCGTCATGATCTAGATCCAGGCAGAGATGGAACATAATGACAGATGACAGAAACCTGTCAGTGGTGATAAAACCTCCAGGATCAGATCTCTGTAAGACCGAAGAGGCTCAGAGTTATAATGCATGGTGGTCAGATCATTTTGCAGAAGCTGGTGGGTCAGTAGATGCATGCCTATGCTCGCAGTATTCATCACTACGGACACATAGAGAGGAGAGATATCCCCCAAAGCATGTTTTGCGAGACAAGTGCAATTTTGCAGAATAAACGCTGTCTTTGACTATGAACCATTATAGCCTACAGGGCTCAAAGCTGACGTAAGTGTTGCCATAGGACAATAAATCATCATGCATTCGTCGTTTTTATTGTATTTTTATAAGTCGTTTCCACTGTATTCGTGTTGCAGAGGCTTCATCCCTTTTCAGGATGATGTTCTTTGTGTATCTGAAGCGCTTCTTTCCAGGAGAAAAGACAGTGGATTAATGCATCCGCCCTTTCTCTGTCCTCATGTCACTTTAAGATCATTATTATATATTTTACCGGACCACTTTTGGAAAACCCCGGGTTGTATGTTGTGTTTTGGCATGTAAAGAGTTCGGTTGTCGTGTTTTGTTGGCCGGTTGTCCAGCGGGTCGAGCCGTGTCTCTCTCCCCCTGGATGAGTGCCCAGACCCGGCAGAGATCCCTGAAAAGGAGGCTGGGCTGGGAGAGAAGAGCTGTACAATGGAAGAGAGGAGAGGGAGGGGCGGTGGTGGTGGGGGTAGGGGGGGCGGGGGTCTAATTTCCTTCCTTCTCTCGGCCCTAATGAAGCAAGGACAGCGGATATACGAGCCAGTCACAGATTTGTCGTTGTCTGTCCGTATAGTCAGTATTGTATTTTTTTTTTGTGTTTGTGTTTTTTTTTAAATAGCATTCTCCAGTGTCCCTTAGGAAAGCTTAATGACTGTGTTTAAGGAGATCGTTCCCATTCGTTTTCTGTTGAATGTCCTCATTCCGATGGGACGGATCTGAGCCTTAGGCAGGGTGACCCCGTGTCTGACGGTCCTCCACAGCTGGCCCTGGTCTGGTTTAAGCCTCTAATTCGTTCAGCACGGTGTAGACTCTGAACCAGAGGAACACCAGAAGCCTTATAGGGCGTGAAGAGGCCTGATCTAGTCACCCACACACACACGCGTGTTCAGTTCAACATGTGTGTGACGTGTTGCGGTACCAGCTGTTCTGGGTCTGGGGTTCCTGCTGTGTAGCTTCACATCGCATCAGATAAATAACAGAATTAGAATACAGAGAAAAGAGAGAGAGAAAGAGATAAATAGAAGACTGTCCAACTGATTGATGCAGGAAATACAGTAGTGTGTGTGTGTGTGTGTGCGCGTGCATGGGTGGGTCTCTGTTCATGTGTGTGTGTGTGTGTGGATCTCTGTTCGTGTGTGTGTGTGTGCCACACCCAGTGGCAGTCAGCATCGATCTATGACATCTCTCCCACATCAGCAGCATCCATGCAGTGTGTGGTGTGTGTGTGTGTGGTGTGTGTATGGGGGCTTGTTACACAGGAAGTGCTGCAGTGTAGCTGTGTGTGTGTGTTCTACACACTGTGTTAGACAGGCTGCTTATACAATTGATCACAAACATCCTGAATCCTTTGTGATTCGTTCGTTCGTCTTCAATACTTCAGTTGGAGCTATGGAGTCGCTTCTGTAGCAGCTATGGTTCGAATCAGAACTGTATCGTTAAGGTCAAGCACTGAATACTGAATGACATAATGTGTTGTGTCACCATGCACACGCAGGAAACCAGAATACAGAAACTCACTGTAGTTATTCCGCAAGTTCATCCAATTTTTCTTGTCATCGTTTTTTTGGATGACGACATAATTAGATCCGAATGTTCTGTTTCCTAGACATAGGCAGCCCAGGCACACATGTACAAGCACTAACACACACACACACATGGATACCCATGCACACACACTCACGCACAAACCCTCTGGGTGGGGGGAGGCTGGGGCTGGGAGTGAGGCTTGGGCTGGGGAGTGAGGCTGGGGCTGGGGCCGGGGCCAGGGCTGGGAGTGAGGCTGGGGGCTGGGGCATGAGGCTGGGGCTGGGAGTGAGGCTGGGGCTGGGGCTAGGGGATGAGGCTGGGGCTGGGGCTAGGGTATGAGGCTGGGGCTGGGGCCGGGGCTGGGGAGTGAGGCTGGGGCTGGGGGATGAGGCTGGGGCTGGGAGTGAGGCTGGGGCTGGGGCTAGGGGATGAGGCTGGGGCTAGGGGATGAGGCTGGGGCTGGGAGTGAGGCTGGGGCTGGGGCTAGGGGATGAGGCTGGGGCTAGGGGATGAGGCTGGGGCTGGGGCTGGGGCTGGCCAGCTGCTCAGACAGTGGTATTGTGCCACCTCAGACCTCTCATCAGATATGAACATCACCACAAATCTCCTCACCTGGGACTTTGGGTCGGAACATTCAGATCTTCCAGATTCCTCATGAATAAAGTCTGGACTCCACAGAATTCTAATGGTATTGTAGCTATTTACCCTCCCCCTCCTTCTCTTACCTATCCCACAATGCACTGGGGCCTTGCTCATTCCACCACCATCCCAACACAGAGCACCTCTCTCAGTGTCTGACTGAACGCCAGCCTGTCAAGGATTCACCCTCTTTCTCTCTGTATCCTCTCTCCTCAGGAATAATCTAGGATTTCCTGGTTCAGGGAGCCATGCGAGCTGGTGTGTGTGTGCGTGTGTGTGTGTGAGCAGGTGTGTGTGTGTTCACTTCCCGCCCACAGCACCACACTATAGTTAGAAAGCCGTTGGTATTCCGAGTCTTACTATGAGCTCAGATCAGCTCTCAGACTAACAAGCGAATCTGTAAGAGGATCAGGAGGCGTTTAAAACAGCATCTCCACCAAGCCCCCATGCCTGAATCTGCACGCCTGTCTGGGGAGATTAGGAGAGCCGTGGTGGATTGGTCACACGTCTACTTCCAGTGTCTGACCCAGGGGTGAGAGGAGAGCTATCCCAGGAGAGGAGACCATGACAGGGGTTGAGGAGGACAGTGGACCCCCTCTCCCTGGAAGTCATTTTTCTGGGAGTTTATCCTTGTCTTCTTTAGGGTTAAGGTTGTTTAGGTGCACTTCTCTGGGTGAATGGAAGCTTTATTTGGCATTTTTGGTTAAAAAGGCTCTAGTAATCAGATTCGGTTTGATTTGGCTCTGGGAGGAGTGGACATGCTTTCCTACTTATCGAATGACAGACTAATACATGTCCTTGCAGTGTGCAAGTACATTTTGCACTTATAATGTAAGTATATGTGGAATCTAAAATCTGTTTTAGCATTGGCCTGGTGTTCTTATCGTTCTTCCTCCCTGGTCTTCTACCTTCCAGTCCTCAAATGAGGGTCCCCCCCCCCCCCCCCCCTTCTCCGGCGAGCGTGCGGTCCCTTCCCTCTGATTGGACATCTGTAAAATGCAGGGTCATCGCGGTAGCTTTTGTCCTCGTTCGCTAATGGTTTTGATTTCTCCCTGTGCGACCGCAACTCCGACAAAAATCACCGAGTATGCTGTCACATGATCCTCTGGATAGATAGAGAGGAGGGAGGGAGGGAGGGAGGGAGGGAGGGAGGGAGGGAGGGAGGGAGGGAGGGAGGGAGGGAGGGAGGGAGACAAAGGGAGGGAGAGAGAGAGAGAAAGGGAGGGAGAGATGGAGGGAGAGACTGATCCATTCCGTCCTCGTTCCTCTCAGTCTATCATTTTCATATCATTCAATAGCCATCCGGCCACCTGTCAGACAGCTTTCAGGAATACCAGATTAATCATTTCTGTTTATTGTGCTCAAATCGATGACCAGTAGAAGAGTTAGTTACGGAGCACAAGGCCGGTGTACTTCCTGTTTGTGTGAGGTCGTCATGGTTTCCATGCACATGACAGTGATTTCATCCCAAAACACAAACCTCACAGATGAGCGATGACATCATATGCTGAGAACGGTGACATCGTGGCTGAGGTAAGAGCAGACATGCAGCTCAGTCATGCTGGAGGTGTGGATGGAGGAGGGGACACAGGGGAGGAGGTGACATACAGGGCTTTGGCCCAACAGATGCTCATGAATGTTCAGTTCAATATCAAGGTTAAGTTGTGTGATTTGGCCAGTCATTACTTCTTTATACACGACTCAACATATTTCATCACACTCTCCTCTCCTCCTTCCCTCTCTCCCCTCTCCCCTCTTCTCCCTCCCCCCTCCCCACAGGAGCAGCATCGTATCCTAGAGCAGGGCATCACCGGACCAGAAGGTCACGTCCTGAGCCGTCCTGAAGAGGTGAGACACCCTCGCTGTCGCTCCTCAGCTCTACCCAGAATCCCCTGGCCTCTGGTCTTGACCCCGCCCCCTTGTCAAGCCCGCCCGCTGACACGCCCCCCTCTCTCTCCAGGTGGAGGCGGAGGCTGTAAACCGCTCCGTCACCGTGGCCAATCAGACCAACTGTCCTCTCTACGTCACCAAGGTGATGAGCAAAAGTGCTGCTGATGTCATCGCTCAGGCCCGGAAGAAGGGTGAGAAAAGCCGTGGATCATTCTAGAACAGTTCCTCCACCAACATTCTAGAACAGTTCCTCCACCAACATTCTAGAGCAGTTCCTCCACCAACATTCTAGAGCAGTTCCTCCACCAACATTCTAGAACAGTTCCTCCACCAACATTCTAGAGCAGTTCCTCCACCAACATTCTAGAACAGTTCCTCCACCAACATTCTAGAACAGTTCCTCCACCAACATTCTAGAACAGTTCCTCCACCAACATTCTAGAACAGTTCCTCCACCAACATTCTAGAACAGCCATCCTCCACCAACATTCTAGAACAGTTCCTCCACCAACATTCTAGAACAGTTCCTCCACCAACATTCTGGAACAGTTCCTCCACCAACATTCTAGAACAGTTCCTCCACCAACATTCTAGAACAGCCATCCTCCACCAACATTCTAGAACAGTTCCTCCACCAACATTCTAGAACAGTTCCTCCACCAACATTCTAGAACAGCCATCCTCCACCAACATTCTAGAACAGTTCCTCCACCAACATTCTAGAACAGTTCCTCCACCAACATTCTAGAACAGTTTCTCCACCAACATTCTAGAACAGTTCCTCCACCAACATTCTAGAACAGCGATCCTCCACCAACATTCTAGAACAGTTCCTCCACCAACATTCTAGAACAGTTCCTCCACCAACATTCTAGAGCATTCTGTCCTGTTAATGTTCTAGATGTTTCCCTGCTCCAGCTCTCCTGGTTCAAATTAACAGGTCTTTGAGAGGCTTCTACTGAGCTTGACGATGACTTTCGTCGACTTTCGTTTGAACAAGGTGTGTTTGAGCAAGGAAACTTCTAGAAGGACAGGGGTGGTATCTCCCTGAACTGGGGGTTGAGAAATGCCAGCGCACGCATGACTGTACTGTCTGTGTGTTGATTGGCTCTGTAGGCACCGTGGTGTACGGGGAGCCAATCACGGCCAGCCTGGGCACAGACGGCTCACACTATTGGAGCAAGAACTGGGCGAAGGCGGCCGCCTACGTCACCTCCCCGCCCCTCAGCCCTGACCCCACCACGCCCGACTATCTGAACTCCCTTCTCTCCTGGTAAGACTGGGCGAGAGAGAGAGGGGACACAGAGAGCAAGAGAGAGAGAGAGAGAGAGAGAGAGCCTGACCCAGTTCTATCTCTAATCCTGTTCTAACCCAGTTCTAACCTTGTTCTAACCCAGTTCTAACCCTGACCCAGTTCTATCTCTGACCCTGTTCTAACCCAGTTCTAACCTTGCTCTAACCCTGTTCTAACCCTGCCCTCTGACCTCTGACCTACAGCGGGGATCTGCAGGTGACAGGAAGTGCTCACTGCACCTTCAACACCTCCCAGCGTGCCGTGGGCAAAGATGACTTCACCCTGATACCAGAGGGCACCAACGGCACGGAGGAGAGGATGTCCCTGATCTGGACAAGTGTGTGGTGAGGGGGCGTGCACCAACCTGTCAGCCTATCAGATCACTCGGATGGTTCGGTTTATCGGAGCAAGTCATGTGGTACCTGGTGATTGGCGTACGGGACGATCGCATCTCTGTGACGTCTTTCTTTCCCCCCGGATCTGTTCCAGGTGACCGGTAAGATGGACGAGAACCAGTTTGTGGCGGTGACCAGCACCAACGCGGCCAAGATCTTCAACCTGTACCCCCGCAAGGGGCGCATCGCCGTGGGCTCGGACGCCGACCTGGTGCTCTGGGACCCAGACGTCACCAAGATCCTGTCTGCCAAGAGCCACAACTCTGTAGGTCCTCCTGCAGCAGACACACAATCTGACAGGGACACACATGGAGTCACAACACTCGCGTCTATTGAACCAGTTAAAACAAGACGTGTCCAAAGTAAACAGGGATTTTACTGGGACATAATGTCCTCCCTTATTGGGCTATTTATGGTCATATGACTGTTGAGCTCGTCTGATTGGTTGACAACATCAGTGGGAGGGTGTGGTCTTCTCAGGGGAGTGATGTCATCCTGGAACACTGCCAGAGTTCTGGAACATGTCATTTAGGTTTGCTAGCACGGAAATGACTGTAGGTGTGATAGACGTGTGTGTGTGTGTCTGCCTGCCTGCGTGTGTGTGTGTCTGCCTGCGTGTGTGTGTGTGTCTGCCTGCGTGTGTGTGTGTGTGTCTGCCTGCGTGTGTGTGCGTGCGTGTCTGAGCAATTAGAGTCACACTGCTGTCTTAATTCTATGCTTTCTTTCTTTCCGCTTGGTCAGGAAATGGACTAATGCATGTGGGGAAAACTGGTCATTTAGTGTGTGTGTGTGAGTGTGTGTGTGTGTGAGTGTGTGTGTGTGTGTGTGTGTGTGGGAGGGAGGAGAGGCTTGTGACCTCATGCTGTACTGAGGACGGCTAAAGCCCACCAACTTACCATTACCTCACACACACACACACACACACACACACACACACACATACACACACATGATCCCACACACTCAGCAGCTTTTAGGAGGGTGTTCACACTGCCCCCCCCCCCCCCCCCCCCCCCCCCCAGGCTGTGGAGTACAACATCTTTGAGGGGATGGAGGTTCGTGGTGCTCCCCTGGTGGTGATCAGTCAGGGCCGGATCGTTCTGGAAGAGGGCAACCTTCACACCACTGAGGGTTCTGGACGCTTCGTGGCCCGCAAGCCTTTCCCCGACTACGTGTACAAGAGGATCAAAGCTCGCAGCAGGGTAACACCTCACACCTCTAACAGGGGGGCAGGGTAACACCTCACACCTCTAACAGGGGCAGGGTAACACCTCACACCTCTAACAGGGGGCAGGGTAACACCTCACACCTCTAACAGGGGGCAGGGTAACACCTCACTCCTCTAACAGGGGGGCAGGGTAACACCTCACACCTCTAACAGGGGGGCAGGGTAACACCTCACACCTCTAACAGGGGGGCAGGGTAACACCTCACACCTCTAACAGGGGCAGGGTAACACCTCACACCTCTAACAGGGGGGCAGGGTAACACCTCACACCTCTAACAGGGGGGCAGGGTAACACCTCACACCTCTAACAGGGGGCAGGGTAACACCTCACACCTCTAACAGGGGGCAGGGTAACACCTCACACCTCTAACAGGGGGGCAGGGTAACACCTCACACCTCTAACAGGGGGGCAGGGTAACACCTCACACCTCTAACAGGGGGGCAGGGTAACACCTCACACCTCTAACAGGGCCAACAGGGGGCAGGGTAACACATTAATCAAACACTACACTAACGAGGTTATCCAATTAGTGTAATCAGCTGGAGTAGTGCTTTGTTGATGTGAAAACCTGCACCTTCTTGGCTCTCGATGGCCCCTGGTTCAACACCAGGACACAGTGTAGAAGGGTAGAGGCTTTCTCTGTCTCACCTTCAGGGTCAGCTGACCCCTCAGAGAGAGAGTTTGGCGTGAAGGATTCCAACCTCGCCTCCCCTCTCCCACTTTCCACCCGTGTCACACGCTACAAAATAACAGCACGTTCTGCATGTTGTCAAGTCTCTGACGTCACTTCCTGTGGTTCCACCTCTCTCTTGCTCCTGTGCGTCCTGTCCCCAGCTGGCTGAGTTGAGGGGGGTCCCTAGGGGTCTCTACGACGGGCCAGTCTGCGAGGTGTCTGTCACCCCCAAAACCATGACACCTGCTTCCTCTGCCAAGACCTCCCCCGCCAAGCAGGCGTCCGCCCAGCCGGTCCGTAACCTGCATCAGTCTGGCTTCAGCCTGTCTGGTGAGTAAGGCTCATCTGAGACTGGGAGCCTGGAGGAACTAGACAGAATCATCCCACAGAATTTGGAATCATCCCACAGAATTTGGAATTTGGAACAGTCCAGTAAAATATTCCGATTTTTTTTCTTTCGAATAAGGAATCGTTCTGTATATGTAAGTTCCTCATTGATTGGAGACCAGTGTTATTGGAGTATTTTTGGATTATTCAGTATTATTGGAGAATAAATTCAGTGTTCCTGTCAGAAATTGTAGGGGGGGGCGATTGAACCTTCCCATCCCCCCCCACCCCCCCCCCATTTCTTTTTTTGCTGTTGAGAGTTGAGGTTGTCATGGATACAAGCGAGGCTGGATTGTGTCTTTCCTGTTTCCTGTCCAGGTGCTCAGGTGGACGACAACATCCCCCGTCGAAACACCCAGCGCATCGTGGCTCCGCCCGGGGGCAGGGCCAACATCACCAGCCTGGGTTAAAGCTCTCCCATTGGCTGGGGGGTGGGATGAGGGGAGGGGGTTAAAGAGGAGGGGCTTCGGGAACTGGAGGAGGGGGGGGGGGGGGGGGGGGGGGGGGGGGGTGGGGGGGGTGGGAGGGGGAGTTCAGAAACCACGCCTACATCCAGAGCAACGCCCCCCACAGAGCCTGAAGAACCGCCCCCCTCCTCTACCTCCACCTCCACCCTCACCCTTTCCTTTGCTCCCCCTTCTCCTCCATCTCTCCCCCCCCTTTCTCCCCCATCCCAACACCCCCCACCCTGACGGAGCCCCCTAGAGAAGAGTTGCCTCATACGAAGATCAAGGCTAAAAACTACAACTTTATTTGAGCACTTTTGACTGTATTATTTGAGTGTTTTATACTGGACATTCTACCTGCCATGATTCTGTTGATCGTTTTTTTGTCTTTGATTTTTCATGTTCGTTGACAGATCGGGTTCAGGAAGGCCAGACTGGGATATTAACACAGGGAGGAAATGACATCACGTGACATGGCACGCGTTCCATTCCCGTCCCTCCATCTCGGTGTTATCTTTAGACGCGCGGTAAAACGTTGACAGGGCGTTGTCGTGACGTTTTGGAACGGTAGATACGGGTCGTCAACAGAGCGTTTGACGCTTAAAGGATTTGACGCTTAAAGGATTATTCGCCGGTAGCTGGCGTTCCTGTTCTGTAGCCACCAGGGTCATTGGTTAGCATGGATTTAATCAGTTCAACGCTGGCTACCATCGAGTGTATTGGTCTACGGGAGGTTTTGAGGCGAAAAGCCGTCCAGCCTTGTATGGCGCTGTAGGGCGAGACGTTTGGGGCGGGAGAGAGAGGGATTTTCTGGTGGATTCACCTCCATCCTGTCAAGCTACCTGAAGTACGGGAAGGTTCCCGTAGCGATGGGATGTTCCGGAACACCTGCGGGAATCGGAACCCTAAAACCGGATTCCGAGTAGAACGCCGTTTCTTTGTCCCCCACCACCCCCCCCCCCCCCCCCCCCCCGTCGCGTTCCACAGCGGGGGGGGCCTTCTCGGAACTTAGAACGCGACCCGAAACTTCGGAAAGCCTTAAATATTGGTTGTGCCCCCCCCCCCCCGACCGCCAGAGGGAGGAACGTTCTGGAAGGACCGCTCGGCGTTTGAACGACGCAGTTACCTCATCGCGTTCCACCGTCCCTGGGACGTGTCGATCGTGCGGGGGGGGGGGGGTTAGAGGATGCTGGGTCATCGCCTCGATATCCTCGCCCTCCCTCCCCCCCCCCCGCCCCCCTTTCTTCTCGCGGCTGAACCCACCAACGTTGTACCCATGGTTCGATCATTTGTATTATTCTTATTGTGACAAGAGAAGGAATGTAACATATGTGTGTGTGTAAGGTAGCCAGGTCGAACCGATGCTAAGGTGCCAGTTTTCTCCCTCTTGCTTGATCCACAGAGTGGTGTTCCTGTAGAGAGAGAAACCCAGTGATATCTTTTTTTGTTGAGATGTAGAGTTTGTTCGCCGTCGTCGCCGTCGTCGTCGATATATCGGTATTTTAGTGTCGCGATTCTGTCGTTAGGTGCCAAAAGGCTAAACACTACTAATGTTGGGAGGGAGATGTGTGGGTTTTGGTGTTAGCTGGTGTGCTAGCTGGCGTGCTGTGTTAGTGGATGAGGGCCCAGGCTACACCTGTTAGCCTGGCTGCTCTCTGAACCTGGATCGATGCCAACGTCTGATAGCTTCTAGCCCTTCTGGGTTTTTATTAAGTGAGGCGGTTCCTCCGCATGTTTTCATTTGTCCTCGTTGGTGAGATGTTGCTCTACGGAGCTTGTCTCTCTCTCTCTCTCTCTCTCTCTCTCTTCACACAGAGCAAATGTCTCTCTCTCTTTCACACACGCACACGTACTCACGCATACAAGTTTCCACACACACTTCATTCACCGTGACTCCTCCCGCCTTCTCAGCGAGGAGGAACCTCCTCCCAGATCTCCGAACCGCTCACGTTCACATTCATGACTGACGGTCCTTTCATCCTTATTATTTCAGTGCTTGGATCAGGTCCGGTGGTGTCTCTTCGTCTTCCTCCTCTTCCTCATCTCTTCAGCATGACATCGTTTCGCTTGCTTGGTGTTTGAATGCATATTTCTCAAGCAGAGGGGACGGGAGAGTCTCCTGTCAGCGTTGTATGCCCCTCCCTCCCTCTCCCCTCCCCTATCCACCCCCTCCCTCCCTCTCCCCTCCCCTCTCCTCCCCCTCCTTCCCTCTCCCCTCCCCTCTCCTCCCCCTCCCTCCCTCTCCCCTATCCTCCCCCTCCCTCCCTCTCCCCTCCCTCCCTCTCCCCTCCTCTCTCCTCCCCCTCCTTCCCTCTCCCCTCCCCTATCCCCCTCCCTCCCTCTCTCCTCCCCTATCCTCCCCCTCCCTCCCTCTCCCCTCCCCTCTCCTCCCCCTCCTTCCCTCTCCCCTCCCCTCTCCCCCTCCCTCCCTCCCTCCCTCTCCCCTCCCCTATCCTCCCCCTCCCTCCCCTCTCCCCCTCGGACCCTTGGTGGTCGAGGAGGCCGTCTGCTCAAGCACAAGTACGATTGGGCAGCGAGGAGAATCCTCCTGAGACTGAAAGTATGTCTCTGTTGCTCCCCTCCCTCCCTCATCTCCCTCCCTCCCTCCCTCCCCCCTTCCCTCCTACCCTTCCTCCTCACTCTTTCTCTGGCTCTTCCACTGTTGCCGTCTGTTGTCGTGACTACGGGGCCCTTGTGTCATTCTGGGCTTTCTTTTTCGTTTTTTTTTTTGTTTGTCATGGCAACCCTGTGTCAGATCGGAAGTTGCCTGTGGCAACCATTCTGGACCCGGTGCTATTAGAACAACATTCTTACGTCTGGAATGGGAGCAGTGAGTTTACCCCCCCCCCCCCACACCCCTCACCCCCCACCCTCCACCACCCCCCACCCACCCCGCCTGAGGAAGCTATCTGTGCCTGACGCATTAGCCCGATCCTCCACGTTAAACCACCAGCCCTCGTGGCTGTCGTGTCCCCTCCACACACACACACACACACACACACGGGAGCACACACACACACATTCCTTTACGCTCTGTCAGCCTAGGTGTTTTTTTTTTTCCGATGCTGCGCTAATACTGTACGTGATGTAAGCAAACTGCCGCGGTGGGAGGAGCTTGTAGGTTTGAGGTCGCTAACGCTGTTTAACCCCACCCCCCCACTCCCCCATGCTCTCCCTAACACCCCCTGCACCCCCCCCCCCCCCCCCCCCCCGCCGCACCCTGCCCGTCCCATTGTGAAAGTACAAACTGTGTGATCGTGTTTGTCTTGAAGGCCGTGGGATCTTTGGGCTGCTTCCTGTCTTGAGGAGACAGTTCGGTCCCACGGGCGGTGATGTTGTGAAAACAAGGATTTCAAAGGATTAAACATGAGAGAAAATCGAGGCTCTGAGTCTTTGTTTTGTTTTGTTACTTTTACATGTATTCATTTATCAGACGCTCTTATCCAGAGCCACTTACAGTAAGTACAGAGACATTCCCCCCCTGAGGCAGGTAGGGTGAAGTGCCTTGCCCAAGGACACATTTATGTTGTTCTTTTTCAATTTCACGCTCAGATCATCCACACAGGAGGTGACATCATCATGACATCATCAACATGACTTCTGATATCTGCACACTTAAAGACAAACATCACTAAACTGTCAGTCGAACTTCACTGTTGGAAACTTATATTGACTGACAACTTGAGCTAATTCCTCTGATCAGGTACAGCGAGAACAACATGGACACGAGAAAATATTTGTGTGCAATTCCCTTTTTGGACACAAGGAGGCAGCATAGACCAAGGCCTACAAGGTAAAAACTTCCATCCACAAGACACTGTTCTCCTCACTGTTCTCCTCAAGACACTGTTCTCCTCACTGTTCTCCACAAGACACTGTTCTCCTTACTGTTCTCCTCAAGACACTGTTCTCCTCACTGTTCTCCACAAGACACTGTTCTCCACACTGTTCTCCTCAAGACATTGTTCTCCTCAAGACACTGTTCTCCTCACTGTTCTCCTCACTGTTCTCCTCAAGACACTGTTCTCCTCTAGACACCGTTCTCCTCACTGTTCTCCTCAAGACACTGTTCTCCTCACTGTTCTCCACAAGACACTGTTCTCCACACTGTTCTCCTCAAGACATTGTTCTCCTCAAGACACTGTTCTCCTCACTGTTCTCACTGTTCTCACTGTTCTCCTCTAGACACTGTTCTCCTCTAGACACCGTTCTCCTCACTGTTCTCCTCAAGACACTGTTCTCCTCACTGTTCTCCTCAAGACACTGTTTTCCTCAAGACACTGTTCTCCACAAGACAGTGTTCTCCACAAGACACTGTTCTCCTCACTGTTCTCCTCACTGTTCTCACTGTTCTCCTCAAGACACTGTTCTCCTCACTGTTCTCCTCAAGACACCGTTGTCCTCACTGTTCTCCTCAAGACACTGTTCTCCTCACTGTTCTCCACAAGACACTGTTCTCCACAAGACACTGCTAAGAATGTCACTGAAGATGTTGCTGCTTTGGCAATGGAATGACTTGACATTATTAACTAGATCAAACAGTACTTATCTAATATCAACTAGCAAAGGACATTAGTTTAAATTCACTGATGGAGGATGAGCCTAGTGTGCATGACGAAAGGCTGCAGATTGTAACGGCAAATAACATAAGCGATCTTTGATTCCAGTATTTTCCAGCAAGCACTTAACAAACAAACTGTACAGTTCATAGTCCCTTAAAGACGACTCGTCATAAATACTCCAAAGTCCCATCGCCAGCTGTGAGCTGGTTTGTCAGAAACAAACGTTCAGAATTTTACTTTGTCATTTACACTTGAGCGTGGTTACAAGAGTAACAAGAGTCATTGAGTTTCCCGATTGAGACGGAAACACAGATAAACACAACCTCATGCGAGGCAATGTTCCTCTGGAAACCACACCCCCACCATCCCTCAAGTCCCGCCTCCTGGACCCGCCCACCATGCAGCGGGATCCTCCCCTTTCTGACCAGCTGCATCCTGGTTGGCCAGAGGATCTTATCAACCCACGTCAAGAAGCCTACACCCCCGTTCCCCGGTGGGGGGGGGACTTTTATTGTGAAATGTTAGTCATACATCCAGAGTTTAAACTGCGTCTGCCTCCCCTCCCAGCGATAGCAGGTGAACTTTGGTTTGAGCCCTGGACACAGCGTGGTCCGGGTGCGGGTTCTCCGGAGAAGAACCGGAACGTTCCCCGTTCGCCGCGAAGCACCAGGCTTTCAGCAGGCTCTTGCTGTGGACTCGAGCGCTCTGGGAACGAGGCTGGGCGGAACAACCGGAGGAACCAGAGGAGAGGGTGGAACCAGAGGGCCCCGTCCAGCAGCAGGGGAGGCAGGCCGGGGAGGAGGAGGACGAGGGGGTGGGGGACGGTGGAGGAGGGGACCGGTGGAGGGCCAGGGGCCCGGGGCTCGAGGGGTGGGGGGAACCCCCGCCGCCTGCTCTGCGGAGACAGCAGCTGCGGAGAACGTTCTGGAAGGCCTTCTTGAACTCCTGACTGAAGCAGGGGTAGATGATGGGGTTGATGCAGCTGTTGAGGTAACCAAGCCAGAAGGTGATCTTGAAGATGGTATCAGAAGGTCTGTAGTCAGGGAAGATGGAACCTGGAACACACACACAGATACACACACACACACACACAAACACATGAACACACACATACAGACATATAAACACACACAGAGAGACAGACACACACCCAGAGATACACACACAGACATACACAGTTATACAACTTCTACAGGATCTTAAATCTTTGGAAAAAAAACTAATAAGTGGATTTGTCTGTGCCTGGATGTATGTAATTTAAATGTCAGAGCTGGAGAAAAAAAATGAAGAAAAAAACCCAAAACACAATAGAAAATCAGCAGGAAACTATTTAAGATTTCATCAAAACAAGACAATATCTGAAGTACTGGACTGGAACATCTGAAGGCCCTCAGTATTTTGCACTGCGTGTTCTGAATGTCAGTGAGGCCGGATGATATTTAATGTTGTTCTCCTTTGTTGCTTTGCTGCCAGCTCTAAAGGATGAGGACCATTTGAGGATAAGGTTATTGCCCATCCAGCCCTCCTGTTTTCGGTCTGTAATGGGTTTTTAGAGTCAAGAAATGAGTCTTGACACGACTCATTCTTCCTTCTGCTCCTGGAGCGACATCTTGGTATTCCAAACAATGCTTTGTTTCCTGTGGTTGAATTACTAAGAGTACCATAAAGAAGATTGGAGAGGTAAAAAATAACCACACTTCAAAATTAATAACGTGGAAACGTACGCGTGTCATTTCCTGTCGTGTAAGACCGACAGTAACCGATTTGGAAAATCTGATGATGAATTCTTTCAATTCTAGAACTTTCTAAAGAAAGAATGTCTCTTCTCTCGGTGAGGTTAATTGAATGAATGTTCTCTTTTACACCTTCTGAATCAGGTACAGATCACATGACTCAGAGACTAATCACCGCTAATCTGCAGTTGATGAGTTTGACCTTCGCGTCCACATCTACCGTTTCAGATTTGGATTTGTCTCGTCCTTCATCAAGGAAATTACATTCTCTGCTGCCAATTTGTCTCTGTAACTGTAATCACTTCCTCAGATGTGTGAGGGAGGAGACTTCACAAGGCCAGAGATCTTAACCTCGGCTAATCTTAACCCATCGCCAACGTCAATCTTCCAGTTCCAAAATACGACTCCAAACCCTAATCCTAGCCCAAACCCTAATCTTAGTCCAAACTCTAGCCCTTAACCCATCCCAAACCCTAGTCCAAACCTTAGCCTTTAGGAAATGTGTTGAGTGTGATGCCATATTGTTATTTTTATGTTTTTTTTTATCATTCCTGAGGTAATTTTTGAACCCAAAGCCAGTCGCTGGTATTTGATAAAGCATTATTTCCCAACTCCGCCTTACTAACACTGTTGCATAGTTCCTCTCCGGCAGAAAGAACTTAAGCAAATAAGCTGCAAATGGAGCCCATCACCTTATCGCCTCTCTGCCCTTTCCATCAATACTCTCATTTCCATTCTATTTGGCCTCAGCTCAGAAAATGGGATTTATGTTTAGCAGTCCAGTGGACTTGAGGGGTTAGTCTATTTTTAGACACTTGGATAGGGAATTTTCCCTGACCCAAACACAACACGTCACAAATCAATCGTGGAAAGGACCACGAGAGATCGATTAGGCTGTAACTTAGAGGAAAGTTGTAATTTGTTTACTACTTTGAGCCACACTTTAGAAGCTCTACACAAGTCTGGGAGACAAAATCCCTCCAACGCTCTTACTCTCTCTCTCTCTCCCTCTCTCTCTCTCTCTCTCTCTCTTCCTCTCTTTCTCTCTCTCTCTCTTTCTCTCTCTCCCTCTTCTTCTCTCTCTTCCTCTCTCTCATCCTCTCCCTCTTTCCCTCTTCCTCTCTCTTCCTCTCTCTTTCCCTCTTCCTCTCTCTTCATCTCTCTTTCTCTCTCTCCCTCTTCCTCTCTCTCTTCCTTTCCCTCTCATCCTCTCCCTCTTTCCCTCTTCCTCTCTCTTTCTCTCTTTCCCCCTTTCTTCCTCTCTCACTCTCTCTGTTGGCTGCTCTACTACTCTAGTCTAGTTCCTCACACCTTCTTCTCTTCAAGCCTTGTCTGACCAACAAGCCATGCTTGCTTCGATGTCATGAATGTTGCATTGTGGGATACCCACCGATGGGTAGAACCAGGAAGAAGGGCAGCCAGCAGAGAACGAAGCATCCCACCACGATCCCCAGCGTCTTGGCCGCCTTCTTCTCCCGCGAGAACTTCAGGAGCTTCACCAGCGAGGAGGCCCACCTGCGTCCCCCGGGTACCCCGGCCGCCTCCTCCTCGGGCTCCTCCTCCCCCTGCGACGCCTTCCCCCGGTGGACCCTGAGGGTCACGCCCTCCGCCTCCACCCCTTTCTGCTTCCTGCCCTCCCTCAGAGCCAGGGTCTGCCTCCGAGCCACCACGTAAACCCGGCAGTACATGGCCAGGATCACGGCCAGAGGGATGTAGAAGGAGCCCAGGGCGGAGAACAGAGCGTAGCCTGGTTCCTCCGTGATCCGGCACACCGTCTCGTCCTCTGGATCCGGTTCCTTCCAGCCGAAGAGAGGCCCGACGGAGATGGCGGCGGACAGCCCCCACAGAGCCACCACGGCGGCCAGCCCTCGCCCCCTGGTGGACATGGAGCGGTAGCGCAGCGGGTAGCTGACGGCCAGGCAGCGGTCCACGGAGATGACGCACAGACTGAGGATGGAGGCGGTGCAGCAGAGGACATCCAGAGCCGCCCAGGCGCTGCAGAAAGGCCGGCCGAACACCCAGCGACCCAGAGCCTCCGACGTGGCGGAAAAGGGAAGTACAGCCGAGCTGAGGAGGAGGTCAGCGGCCGCCAGGTTAGCGATGAAGTAGTGAGTGACGGAGCGAAGGTGGGGGTGACACAGCACCGACAGGATGACCAGGATGTTGCCCAGGACACCGAACACAACGAACACCCCCAGCACCAGCCCCAGGGTGATCGCCTTGGCAACGTGGATCTCGGAGAAGATGGAGGAGGAGCTACAGTTGGGGCAGCCTTCGGAGGCGGAGTCAGCGCTCGCATTCTCTCCCCACGGAACCATTTTCAGACGAGGGTTGGGTTGTATTTTTTCGGTTCCACTGTCTTCTGGTTCAACATGAATGCAGTGTGGCCCGTCTTGCAAGGTCGCCCCCCTCCTTCCTTATCACACCCAGATCTCCACGACGATGAGTTCCCGCCTGTGAGCCGACGCCATGACGACGTCTCAGACGGAGGAAGGTTGTCGCAGGTGGATCCTCGGGCCTCAGACTCAGACAGGCACGTTCCCGAAGCTCAGATCTCTCCCATGAAAAACACTCTGCGTTCTCTTCTTGATTACAAAACCCACTTGAATAGAAGACCGTTGGCCTTTCGTACCGAGTCCACCCCATCTGCCAACCGAAATAACATCTGAGAGGAAAAACATAAAAACAATCTTAACAGAATGAAGATATTGGCCTTGTCGGAAAATAAATCACGTATACGTATATCCTCATATCTTGTTGCCTAGATAACAGATGTTCTGGAACGTTCTGCGAATCAACAGAGGGAACGTTAACCCGGACTTGTACACCCTTCAGTCCTGTGTTCTCCTCATCAGAACCACACCCACCATCCCACCCTCCCCCTCTCCCACCCTCCCTCCCTCCCTCTGTCTGCCTCTTTGTTTTCTATCCAGATCTATAACTTAGCATATCTGGCCCCGTACTCCCTGGCACTACCAATCTCAAGGATGCAAATCATGAGCAGCCTAAGTATGTTTCTAAATAAAGAAATAAAATACACGGGGGGGGGGGGTGACACACACACATACACAAAAAAAGCTCATTTTCGTAGTACAGGCCGTTTCTTGGCATAAATCTGGAAGAAGTGCGTGCTGGGATTGTTTAACAGGCTAAATCCGCCAGCCGAGACCACAACTCAGCCGGTGAAATGACAGGACAGGAATCGAAAGAGAGGGTATGAGCGTTCGAAAGGGCAGAGGAGAGGTAATTGCACTCAGTAGCACCGACCGGCTTCTGCACGTTGGGAGGTTTGGGGGTTGTCACGGGACAAGATAAGTGTAAGAGGAGGATGGGAATGATTGGTGGTATGGGCCGTAAGCCGAGCTGAATCCTTATCCTGGTCCACGTGAGCGAAGGCACTGCTCGTCTGGTGGTGAGATCATGTCTGAGAGGAATCTCTACTTTGTATAAAAGCTCCCTGTTGGGGTATGGTGTCCAGAGGGGTTGTAGATTAGGGGTACGTCCTATGAATCTAAAACTGACCTTGAGACTTTAATTTACTACGCTATATTGTACTAAGCATAGTACATTGCAGAGTAAATATTGCCTAGTACATGATGGATGTAGAAAATTCACAGACATCAGCTTGAATGACAACTGATTATTCAACAGCTTGATATTATATATATATATATATATTTCAGTCTATAGTTGTATAGTCGTAATCCAGCTTGCGCGAAGGATACTTATATGTACTGGCTTCAGTAGAAGTCAGACTCCAGAGTAGAAATATGCTGCAAAACCTCACTGTTATGATGTGCCTTCCCATCGAATAACAATGTGCAGTAGATAACATCACACACAACCACTGACACATACGACCTTCTTTGTGACATCCTCATTTGAAGTCTTTTATCCATTTTCTGTCAGCCTCTTTCTCTCTCTCTCTCTCTTTGTCTCTCTCTCTCTCCCGCTCTCTCTCTCTCGCTGTCTCTCATTGTGTATGTGTATCTCTCTCTCTCTCTCTCTGTCTTTCCTCTCTCTCCTTCATCCATCAGTTTCCCTCCCTCATCTTCTATCACCTCAGTCTCTTCCCTCTCTCTCTGTTCCGCCTTTCTTGCTCTCTTCCAAACAGCTCCTCTTTACCCATCATCCTTCATCTCTAATAGTCACCCAACAACCTTTCAGAGGGAAGTCCAGAAGACAAGAAAAACAAGCGAAATCAACAGAGAAAAGCAGAACTGAGGAAGTTCAAATCTGGACAATTGCACATTAAGAAAGGATACGTTTGTGACAGTGATGTTGATAATAACGTATTTATAGTGCTTCACACATTTTAAGCTTCCAGATGTTTAGCACTTGTACTGAATGCTGCACTTGCACAACTAATGCTTGTACTCAGCAGGTGGCCGGCATTAACAACGCAGACAAGATGGTTTCTCTGAGTTCCTCAATCGTACGGACGGTAATCTAATTAAAAAGACAAGCCACACATACAACACTACACCCACATAATCTGCCAATGATGTTATTGCATTAGAAGAACGTGAGATTCATAACAGAGCAGCATGCCACCCAGCCAAATCGGAGAGATTACAATCTTAATTATTGCTGGTCTTTGTTAAGAAGGATTTCAAGCCCTTTGCCTCTGCTGACATGCTCCACATGAATCATGTAGCTGTGGGTTGTTAAACCTCCACCCAGACTGGAGAATAACAAACAGATTCAGCTCTTTCATTTGTGTAATGATCATAAAGAAAGCACAGTCTGAAAAATCAGAGTGAAGGTATGTATGCCCTGTTCAAAGGAATCATTCATGCCAGGTGTCCTTGTTCTATAGTAATAGAAATCCACCTCATGCTGTTGGGATACTTACTTTAGTGTGATTTTTTAATTTATTTTTTAGCCAAGGACAGACATGATAAATGAATAGATGCTCCATCTGTGGGAAAAGAAATCTTTCAAAACTGCATGTCAGCAGGGTGCATTTCCACTGAGAGCTACATAGGAAGAACCTTTCTTTGAAACAGACTTGGTGGTTGTTTATCAACCTCTTTATTTTGCTGACTGCTCATCCTCACTTAGTTTCTGGGGATGAAAGGTGGAATTATTTAAACTGGATCTTAATTCATCATTTTCATAAACTGGTCAACAAATATCAAGAGCAGATGAACCTTGCCAAAATTGAATTCAAATGTTCGTCATTAAGGAACCTCAATCAGACCACAAATGAAACGTGTCAGCATGGATGGGACGTGTCAAATTAAACATCACGTCATTAAAAAGCGATTTAAGACAAATGTGTGATCGAGAGATCACTTGGGAGAAACAGACACGAATGAAATGACATTGTGGAAACATATGGAAACTCGGAGCACAAATATAGACACTGAGCAGATCTCTTATCCAGACTGACTTAAAGCTGAATTTGGGGGGATTCCTCTATAGGTGTGCATTTCTTTAAGTATGTTAACTGTTCTAGACACATTCATTCACCTAAACTCGACTCTAATAAATCTTAAAGTACATCCGACTGACAAATAAAAGGAGTAGGTGTTGTTATAGTCTAAATAATCGTTTGTCTACAACGGAATTAATACAATTCGTACCTTTTCTCTATCTTTCTTTCTTTCTTTCTTTCTTTCTCTCTCTCTCTCTCTGTCTCTCTCTTTCTCTCGTTCTCTCTCTCTCTCTCTCTCTCTCTCTCTCTCTCTCTCTCTCTCTCTATCAGCTTATCAACGTAAAAGATGCATTAACAACAATGTCATATACATAGGAATTGATATTATCATGTACGTACCAGCTGTGCTCCTGGTGAGAACTAGTTGAGTGATCTGAGCACCATCCCACCTGATCTGAGAGAGAGAACTCCTCCCCCCTCCCTGTCTCACCTCTGCAGTGGAGCTGAGAGGTGCTGAAGAGGTTCATAACGTACCCTACTCTTCATCATCATCATCATCATTCCCATGCCTCTTATCAATAGAATGACGCATTGGCCAAACACACTAAACCGTCGTATTCTCGATGACAGGATTCATTGTGTTTGCAGAGACAGTCTTTTGTCTGTAAAACGGATTAAAAGACACAGTGAGAAACAAATTGTCTGTAAATAGTGAGTTCACCTCCTCCTACACAGAGCAATTTCCCTTTTCCTTGCCACGGCCATTCAAAATAATTGACTCCAAGTTATTACTGTAGAGATTGATTTGCAGAGCAAACACAGTGTTCTGACAGCCCCCCCCCCCCCCCCCCCCCACACACACACACACTTTAACTCCCCATCACGCACACACATCTTAACCCCCCACCACCACCCCCCACGCGCCTCTGTCACCCATCGCGTGGCAGTTTAACTTCATGGTTCATGGTTCAGTTAGATGGTTGTGGTTTCTTCCTTCTCTACCCTCCCTGCACGCTCTCAGTGAGGATATCTGAACGTGGCATGAATACATTAATCACAAGTGTTTAATGCACTTAGCATCAATGAGCTACAAGAAGGCATTTTTAAGATAATAAGCCACTAGAAAACGACAGATAGGACAGACAGAGGGTAAAAGCCGAGTCAAAAAGGTTCTTTCTGCTATAGTAACTCATTGGGAAATACACCCTGTGACATAGTAGCACAATTGTAAGCTACACTTTTTAATTTCACATATGTGTGAATGCGTGTAGGGTGTACAATAATCGGATTTGTCGGAGAAGGGAGTCCGTTGGCTCAACGGTTAGGGATTCAGACTAGTAATTAGAACATTGTCGATGTGTTCGAGTCCCGTCCGTGTCAAAACATTTATTGTGTCCTTGGTCAAGGCTTGATGTTGTTGTTCTGGTTAAGAGGGTCTGCTAGAGTGACTAGATGTGGGATAGATATTAACATCAATGATGAAAATAACGAACAAGAGTTTGAATTGCATATAGTTCTCTTTAGTTTTGCGAACTAACCTCAGTTTATTTGTGGTCTTTCACATGAGTTTCAATCAGAGAAAAAGTGGCTTTTGTCGACACAAGTGCATCATCTGCCACACTTCAGAAGGGTATAGAACAAAACTATACTCTTAACCAATACTTGTAGGTCTACTTGAAAGCAAAATGAGTCACAAGAAATGACCCTTCTAGATCTCTCTTTTTAAGCTCTCCTAGGATTGAAAGGGTTTAGAGATGATGGAGCACTTGATGCCCACGCCAGTTTCCACTGGAGAAGTTGACAGGAGATCAGTCCACTTATTCAAGGTGTTCCTTTGATGCTTTGCTGCCTGATCTCTCTGAAGACTGAAAACTGGCATCCAGTCTTGCTGCGCTTGTTGAGTGGATGAAGGACGTAAGAGTATCGTTAGAGTTAAAGTACTTATAAATTCAGAGATGTAGTTGGATTATGAATCCTTGGTTCAATAGATGTCTGACTGTTTGAGGTAGTGCGATGAAACAGAAGCCAAAAGGATTCAGTTGGGGTGTGTATAGCAGTAAAAGATAGGACTCTGGGTATCTCTGCTGGATTTACAGATCAGATAAACACGTTTACTTTTCACTGTATAAAAAGAGGTAGCCTTGTGTGCACACAGATATTGAAAGAAGCATAGCAACCAGTGATTGCAGTAGCCAAACAGAATAATTGTGGTCTAAACACGACTGCCCTATGTGAGCGCAAGGCCATGAGGCTGTGAAGAGAATATTAAATCCAGTCTTTTCTTGTCCAATAAACCCCTCGTTGACTTCATCTTGGATGAACTCCAAAAAAAATCCGTGGTCGCATTAACAAGTTTCTAAATTCATTTTATACTGTTTGATATGGGTCAAGTCACAAAATATAGAACTGTCTGTCCAACTACCATTGTCACTGCAACCAACCATTGCATCTAAACTGCAATTTCTACATTACTTCCTGGCAACAACAAAAAGGAAACAATATCTAACGATTTAATGTCCATGCCAGAGAGATGAAATGGAGACAGCCTCATTGAAGGAAAGGTCAGGATTCAAACCTGCTGGTAGAACTGTCACAGAAAGAAATGACTACTTTGAGATTGGTCCTCTCTTAAAACTGAATTTCCCCAACATTTCCTTACTTGAGACGTTTCCTAAGATGATTACGTTTTGGTAAAAAAAAAAAAAACATATATTTATATATATATATATCTCTCTTTTGCCAGGGGAATGCAAAAACCGTAGTTTCCACTCGGCAGAAAAAAAAAGAAAAAAATCCTATCTGCTTCAGGTGGATAAATGTTAAGTTATTCATAGAATGAAGAGGACTGGCCCAGTAAGATTAGCTGTCTAATTGTTTGCACAGTTCCAAGCCTGAATGCAGAGACAAGCTTCACTGAACACAGATATCGCTTGAAAACATCCCATAAAAAGCAGACACTTGACAACAAGAAACCAAAAGACAAAGTCATAAAACTTTAAGAAGAGGAATGCAGTCGTGACTTATTGCTTGCCTGGGGATGCAGTTTAGAAACTGCAACCAATATATATTGGACAGGATTGAAAAAGTAATTTTGATTTGCTGTCTTGGGCATCTTAGTAACGTTGGACTTGATTTTGTATTCACTTCATGATCGCAGTCATCCTACCACAGTTTGCACCATGGTCCGTTTATAGAAAGTCTTTAAACTCCATGGTGCTATAGAACCCCCCCCCCCCCCCCCCCCCCCCACACACACACACACACGCACACACACACACACACACACACAGGCACACACAGAGAGCCACACTTTAACGGTTTGACAAGAACTTACGCACACGCAATCTCCCCTTCATAAAGCACTTACAACCACAGCAAGTCAATATTCAACCACTCAGTGGTCCCTCATTAATATGCTGCACACATTGACTTTCCCTCAGTCTGCTTGATTGCCTGTAACACTCCCTCATCCCCACCACCCCACCCCACCCCTCCAAAACGACGTGATGGACTCTGATAGTTCACCCCAGAAAGTGATCACTCTCTTCAGCCACTGTGCAAACAGATAAGAAGTGGAAGAAGAGAGGAAAGACTTGGGGGGGTCATGATGACAACTAGATCCATCAGGTGAGAGATTATCCTTCATTTTGTAGTCTGACACGTTCCAGAGAAACACAGTCACTGCTAACTGGATTTCCCAAGGTGGATGTAATCCTGGCCTGGAGAAGCCCTCCCTCTTGGTTGAAAAGACTGTTGTAGGAACTGTACAGGCCTACTGGATGTGTCCAGAATAAATTACTTTGAAATGGTGGATTTGATTCATAAAAATAACAAAAAACCTGTGTGTGGAAATGAATCTTGAAATGTTCGTGTGCACATTGAGTTTAATTAAGTTGTAGTGCCAGGGGGCAGACACACAAGGAGAGACGTGCAGAGAAGGAGAGAAGTTGGATTTTTATTTATTTATTAATGGACCACCCTAGGACACATGGAATGGGCTGACTATGACTTTCATAATGGAACGTCACTCTTACATTATGAAAACACAATCTGTTTTCTTTATGGATGAAAGTAACTATCAATTTTTTTTCATCTAACGTTAGAATTTTATTGGTGTTGTTTAAACAGGCGTAAATGCTAAAGTTGCTGATTTTCTATGGATAGAGATAGATCTATGGAAGTAAATGGTTTTAGGATTAATTCATAAAAAAAAGTAAATAAATAAAAAATCTGTGCGGTTTAGATGTACCAAAGCCTACCAATCACCGTGCAGTGAAAGTATTAATTGTATTACAATTATGTCAAAACTTTAAATGTAAAAACCTTGCGCATGCGCAGTGTGTGTATTCAGGAGAGGAGGAACATGTTAACAACAGGATCTAACCTCCGCTGTTATCGTGTTATACTATTATCACTTTATATTTGTTTGTCACTTAAATGGTCTAAACAATAAGTTTAAAGATTTGAGCATTCGGATCGATGCTATTTGCAACCAAAAAAAGGTATTCAGGTAAGGTTTTGGTTGATTTAGAACTTGGCATGTGATTTGTATCAGAGCTAGTTAGCCAGCATGCTAACAAAACCTGTTGAAATGAACGGCATCTTGATAGCTTAGCTTAGCTTAGCTTAGCCTACTGTACTTGGGTATGACGTGGATTGTTTATACTGTCTATAATCTTATAACTTTTTGTAATTAGTGTTTCTAAAACTGTTAATACTAGATGGCAATTTGAAACGTTACTGGCGAGTGGTGTCTCTAATAAAGTCATTTTATTATTATTACCAGGCTGGTTACTTTTACAACTCTGAAAATATGAATAATAATGTTATATATTATAACATAATATAAACACTAAGTAATCCTCCAAGCTACTACTAGTATGTGAAAACCATGAAATATATAATAGTGACTTTTCAGGTAGTTTTCATCTGAATTGGAATAAATTGGTATAAATATTCCTGTGATAATGTTTTTATTTCTTCAGTATTATAAACTTTAGGTTATGATGCCCACACGCAGCAGTGTGTCGGATGCTGGGTTGCCAAGCAACAAGGTCAAATACTCCAGATTGGCAGACAGTGAGGATGGATATATCGACCTGCAGGTAATAAAAACCTTTAAAATCACCAATATTCGTGTTATTCATCCCAGAGAATACCAATTGACGGGTTTGTGGGTTACAAAATACCAAAATAACACATATTTTTAATCAGATCTCATTGAGCCAACTTAACTTTAAGGTAACAGTACTTTATCAATCACACATGTTTGGGTCGTACTCTACAAGTGTCACTGTTACACACCCACTTGGATTGTAGTTTTATTTTGGTTAATTATTTCCCAACAGTTCAAGAAAAGCCCCCCAAAAGTACCGTACAAGGCCATCGCCCTGGCAACGTTTCTCTTCCTGATTGGCTCCTTTCTGATCATAATTGGCTCTCTACTGTTGTCGGGGTCTATAAAAGTTGAGGTAAGTCCACATCAAGAGCTACACTGCCCTCTAGTGGAACGAGGGCATTTTCAAACCAACAAACCAAACAGTATATTAGATGAACAATAAGCAGACAAACTTCCATGTTCTATCTCAGATAACAATCAAACTAATAGCTGTATCCTGTGCAAATAATTGGACTGAATTACTGCTATCTTTCCTGTCCACATCCTGGGATGACCTCAGTATGACCTGGGATGACCCCACCCCCTCCCTGTTTAACCATCTTAAATGTGGCGTCTCTGGTATTTTCCATCTAGTATCCGGATCGTACCATGTGTCTTTTTCTTCCCTCTAGTATCCGGATCGTACCATCCCAGTTCTGATCATTGGAGTACTCGTCTTTCTCCCTGGATTCTACCACCTGCGAATCGCGTACTACGCTTCCAAGGGTTACCGAGGTTACTCCTATGACGACATTCCGGATTTCGACGATTAAGCCAATCAGAAGTTGGTATGGTCAGTTCGCTGGCCAATCGGCGGGGGTCGTTGGGGACGAGTCACTTGGCTTGTTTGCATGAGACTGTTCCCTGATGTTTACAGTGAGTTTTTCCTGATTTGGAAAACTGCATCACAAAGTGGCTTAACTCGACTATCTCATGGTTTTATTGCTGTATCATAAAACTTGGAACCTTATATTTAGCTTTAAAGGTGCACTATACAGCCCTATGCTGAGATGTTCTTTATTTTCATGAAAGTCACTGAGATATGCCTGCTGTATTCTGCTGCTCCACTTAAGTTTTTACCTCATCATAATTATCCACAAGTGTCATGCTGTACGATGAACTCATATTGTGGTTAAAAGCATCAAGGAGCAATAGAATAGCATAAGGAAAAGTTAAATGTTAGTATTATAAAATGGGATTGTGCTATCTATTCAGCTTCATGACATTGCAGTATGCAAAACCTTTTAAGTGTACGCTAAAAACTAAAAGATGGTTTGCGCTCATTTATATTGGCTTCATGACAAAAGTGTCAATTATGGTTTTGCTTTACAATAACTATTTGGTACAGTTCTAAAGCTTACTCCAGAATCTGATCACCACATTCATGATAATGCACACTTAATCAATAGTATTTTGAGACTGAAAGAATATATGCTATGGTTACAATATATATATATTTTCAAATATATTTATGAAATGCGCAACTCTTAAAAGACTAGGCTTATCATCCTCCAAGGAGTTATGTGGAGAGCGTAACTATTTGCAGGATTTTACAATATGTGTTTATGTACAGAAAAATTATGTGTTTTCTTGTATTTTTTATTTTACCTTGAAAGATAATAAAAAAGAAAATGACTGAATGTAAAAGTAAATTCACCCAGTTTGTTCCATTCATCTTCAGTCCAAGTCCGCCCTCTAGTGGTTTGAATGGAAAACGAAAATCCTCAAAAAACAGCCTCATCAAAGATCAAGATATTTACTGAGTGCAGCCAACAAGTGATTAAAGGTAAGTGGAAAAGTTATATGGAATAAGCAATATTTATTTACTACATAATATTGAAAACGTCAGAATGGAGAGATGAGAGCGGAGAATGGGAATAGAGAGAGATGATTGGACACTCAGGCGTGGAGTTGAGACGGGTGAAGTGCGCGAGCAGGAAGCCTCGAGCGCCGAGCATCAAGTGCGTCGCGAGCCGGTTTTTGTTTGGAGTTTTTACGACCCGTGAAGGAAACGGGCGAAGTACTAATGGAGAACTTGTTGATTCAGAGAGAAACTGCATGCAAGTCAAAAAAGTACTAATAGAAAGGGTTTTAATTTACGATTTGCACTATTTCGAAACTTTTCGAAAGCAGTCAGATAAAAAGAAATAAAAACCTTAAGAGGACTTCTGTGGACTTTACAGTGTGGATGCTCTTTAAATGGACTCAACTCTGTTATCATCTGACCTGTAAACAACCACTGGTAAGAGGAAAATTAACTTAAAATCCTGCTTCAAGTATTCACTACTCTTTTCAAATTATTTATCGAGTTGATGTTAATTGAAACACAAGTGCATGCTATTAATACTGTGCTTTTAGCACGGTTATATCTGGATTAAAGGTGGATGAACACTGCTTGTTTTTGAAGCAGTTATTTTATCATCAACTTTTGCAAACTTTAAAGGTAAAGAAACGGTCGTTTACTGCCTGTTAAATGAACTACCAGTTTCTAAGGGGTTTTTCTTATGACAAACATGATAAACAAATATACTGTGGACCTTGGATGATGTGGTTCTGGGGGGTTCAGTGTACTAAGGGTCTATTTATTCAACAGGACTTTGCGAAGTTACTTCTAAACTCAAATTACTATTTCATAGCTTTCCATATTGTAACCATTTTCAGTGGATGAACTTTGCCCTTCCTTGAAGTAGTTATACAGACTCGGTCAAAACTGACCAAATATAAGTCTCGGACAAAGTTTGTGTTGACCAAATGAAAGTGACACATTTGGTGGAGATAATAATATTTAATTGCAGGTTTTGTCTCACACTTTTAATACTGTTTTCTGTTGAGGGAACTTATCCAACTGTCAAATGGTTATGACGTTTTAGTCTCACTTTCAGCATGTGAATATAACTATTCTGCAGTGCCTTTTGATTCTAAACAGGTGTAAATGACCATCACAGTCTTGTTAACATCATGATAATACTATTATGATGTCGATTAAATTAGTTATGAGATGTTAATTGTGATAACAGCTTGACAATGGTAAATTCCACCCACAAACTCAACTACTGTTTCCACTGAAAGCAGTCAGCCTTAAAACACAACGAGCAGGATCAAATGACTAACAACCCCCGCCACACACACACACACACACACACACACACACACACACACACACACACACCACAACGATGGAAGACATATCCTTGACGTCTAACAAATATTAAGTTGATCCGATTTATCTCCTTTGTGATGTCACCACTGTTGTTTAGCCTGGAAGAGCCCCAGTTGTCCCGTAATGACAGCTGGAATATCCCTCCTCTCTTAATGGCACGTCTGGCTGAAACATCTGTTGTAACTCTGCCCCAGCCTAGCCTGCCCAGAGTCTGCGGGGGTAAAACTTCTGAATCAATAGCTGCTGCCCCATTTGGCTAAGAAGACTTCTAACCCTGCTGAAAGGATCCTGTCCATCAGTGACCCTGTCACAGTTTGTTTACAAATCTCAGAGAACCTCCCTGCCCTAATGGTGAAAGCTGTTCAAACATAGAAAGAAAGAGAGACAGAGAAAGAGAGAGAGAGACAGAAGGAGAGAGAGACAGAAGGAGAGAGAGAGAGAGAGCAGGGTGTTGAAAATGTCCTCAGTGTTTGCCAGTTGCCACGGTGTCAGGAAACAGGAAGACAGGGTGTCGAGGGAGTGTTACCATGACTGGTTTGTGTCCCTGCTCTTCACCTGCCCCCCTACCTCTCTATCCATCTCTCTCTCTCGTGCTCTCTCTCTCTCGTGCTCTCTCTCTCTCTCTCTCCTGCTCTCTCTCTGTCCTGCTCCCCCCTCACTCTCTCCACCTCTCCACCTCTTTCTCACACGCACTCTCTCACCCCCCTCTCTCTCCCTCTCACCTGTCTCTCCCCATCTCTCTTTCTCACACACACTGTCTCACACCCTCTGTCTCTCTCCAACTCCACCCCCCCCTCGCTCCTGCTCCCCCCCCCCCTCTAACACTTTGGTAATGAGCAGGTTCGTCAGGGCCTTTTGTTTAAACGCTTAAACAAACGGAGATAAATCATGTGGTTTCTTTATTGTGTCGTGTTTCCCTCAGTCCTTTGAAGATAACCAAGAACACATTTCGCCTCCCCCACATTTTCTCTCCTCTCTCTTCATTCTATCCCTCTCTTTTCTTTCTCTATTCTCTTTCACTCTCTCTCTCTCTCTCTCTCTCCTCCAATCCCCCTTCTCCTGAACTCAATCCTTGCGATGTTCAATTCATTATTTGTGTTGTTGTGTATTTGCACCTGCTACACACCTCTCCTGTTTCTTTCACTTCTCTCACACACAGTTCTGTTCTGTTCTGTTCTGTTCTTTGGCCGGCGGCTCAGTTCAACACCACCTACAACAGTCTGAACTCTGTCATCAACCCGCCTCGTCCTTCTTTATTGTTTTATTGCGGCTCGTACGTAATCAGGCCTTGACTGATGCTTGCTGTAGCAAATGAGCAGTTTTACAACATTCCACATGTCTCCCACAGTCCTGTCTGAGCGCTGTCCTAACAGTCCTGTCTGAGCGCTGTCCTAACAGTCCTGTCTCTGAGCGCTGTCCTAACAGTCCTGTCTGAGCGCTGTCCTAACAATCCTGTCTCTGAGAGCTGTCCTAACAGTCCTGTCTGAGAGCTGTCCTAACAGTCCTGTCTCTGAGCGCTGTCCTAACAGTCCTGTCTGAGCGCTGTCCTAACAGTCCTGTCTCTGAGCGCTGTCCTAACAGTCCTGTCTGAGCGCTGTCCTAACAGTCCTGTCTCTGAGAGCTGTCCTAACAGTCCTGTCTGAGAGCTGTCCTAACAGTCCTGTCTCTGAGCGCTGTCCTAACAGTCCTGTCTGAGCGCTGTCCTAACAGTCCTGTCTCTGAGAGCTGTCCTAACAGTCCTGTCTGAGAGCTGTCCTAACAGTCCTGTCTCTGAGCGCTGTCCTAACAGTCCTGTCTGAGCGCTGTCCTAACAGTCCTGTCTGAGAGCTGTCCTAACAGTCCTGTCTGAGTGCTGTCCTAACAGTCCTGTCTCTGAGAGCTGTCCTAACAGTCCTGTCTGAGCGCTGTCCTAACAGTCCTGTCTCTGAGAGCTGTCCTAACAGTCCTGTCTGAGCGCTGTCCTAACAGTCCTGTCTCTGAGAGCTGTCCTAACAGTCCTGTCTCTGAGAGCTGTCCTAACAGTCCTGTCTGAGCGCTGTCCTAACAGTCCTGTCTGAGCGCTGTCCTAACAGTCCTGTCTGAGCGCTGTCCTAACAGTCCTGTCTGAGAGCTGTCCTAAAAGTCCTGTCTCTGAGCGCTGTCCTAACAGTCCTGTCTGAGCGCTGTCCTAACAGTCCTGTCTGAGCGCTGTCCTAACAGTCCTGTCTGAGAGCTGTCCTAACAGTCCTGTCTCTAGGGCGCTGTCCTAACAGTCCTGTCTCTGAAAGCTGTCCTAACAGTCCTGTCTGAGAGCTGTCCTAAAAGTCCTGTCTGAGAGCTGTCCTAACAGTCCTGTCTGAGAGCTGTCCTAACAGTCCTGTGTCTGTTTCCTAGCCTGTGTCCTAGCCTGTATCCTGGCCTGTATCCTAGCCTGTATCCTAGCCTGAATCCCAGCCTGTATCCTAGCCTGTATCCTAGCCTGTCCTACCCCACAGGCGAGTGTATTTCTCACTTTCCAATAGAAAATCCTCTTCCTGCGTCACACCTGAGACAAGGACAACAAGCTAACTTTGATGTCTGTCCTGACAGCAGCTTAAGACGGCGCCTGTTGTCAGGTGATATTAGGAGAGATGAAAACCAGCGAGCGGTTGGCCGCTTCGACGTTAGACAGTCGTTAGAATCCTTGCCAAGCTTGGTTGGTTACGCTGCCTCTCACAGCATTACGGTGTGTTGACAAGCCCCCCCCCTCTCAGAAAGGCTCTGCTGCGCTGCTTCTTTAATTGTGTTTCTCCTGCAGACTTCTGCTCATGCCATCACAAGCTTGTAAAGCTTCAGGACGAGGAAGGGGGGGGGGGGGGTGGACAAAGGTGACCTGTTTAGAGCTGTTACCTGAGCTGAGCTGTGTGCACTATGGCTGGCTGGTTGGCAGGTTGGTTGGCTGACTGGTTGACTGGCTGGTTAGCTGGTTGGTTGGTGGACTGGCTGGTTGAATGGCTGGCTCGCTGGCTGCCTGGCTGACTGGCTGGTTGGCAGGTTGGTTGGCTGACAGGTTGAATGGCTGGTTAGCTGCTTGGTTGGCGGAATGACTGACTGACTGACTGGCTGACTGACTGGCTGACTGATTGGCTGCCTGATTGGCTGACTGGATTCAGCAATCACAGAGGTCATGTGGAATGACCCCTAAACAAGTCACAGTGAACACAGAGATGCATTGTATGACAGAGAAGATTTAATGAATCCTTCTTCCCTCTGTGACTGACATCAGGCCTTTTTAGAATGTTCACTTTTTAATGGGATTGTTTAGGTCTGTGGTTGGGTTAAGTCAGTGGTAGTAAATGTCCTAGTTGTTGGTGTGCTGGTATGGGAAGATATGTGTGCAGATGCCACAGTTGGTTCTGTGTGTGTGTGTGTGTGTGTGCGTGTGTGTGTGTGTGTGTGTAGGTGACAGCATGTGGTGAGTGTGTGTGAGACAGAATGTGTCTGTGTGGGATTTGGCAGCAGTCGTCGGCCCTGCTGTCTAAGAATAGCTTGTTCTCCTGCCGTGGGTGTAATGAACTTAGCTACCAAGCTGGCATTAGGGGTGTGAGGGAAACCGTGTGGGGGAGACTGGATGGAGAGACTTCTGAGGGGGGTTAGACAGTCTCCTCATCTGGTCTGCAGTTTAGCTGGTCTGCAGCATAGCTGGTCTGCAGTTTAGCTGGTCTGCAGCATAGCTGGTCTGCAGCTCATCTGGTCTGCAGCATAGCTGGTCTGCGGTTTAGCTGGTCTGCAGCATAGCTGGTCTGCAGCATAGCTGGTCTGCAGCATAGCTGGTCTGCAGTTTAGCTGGTCTGCAGCTCATCTGGTCTGCAGCATAGCTGGTCTGCAGCTCATCTGGTCTGCAGCATAGCTGGTCTGCGGTTTAGCTGGTCTGCAGCATAGCTGGTCTGCAGCATAGCTGGTCTGCAGCATAGCTGGTCTGCAGTTTAGCTGGTCTGCAGTTTAGCTGATCTGCAGCATAGCTGGTCTGCAGCTCATCTGGTCTGCAGTTTAGCTGGTCTGCAGCATAGCTGGTCTGCAGTTTAGCTGGTCTGCAGCTTAGCTGGTCTGCAGCTTAGCTGGTCTGCAGTTTAGCTGGTCTGCATTTTAGGTGGTCTGCAGTTTAGCTGGTCTGCAGCCTAGCTGGTCTGCAGTTTAGCTGGTCTGCAGCCTAGCTGGTCTGCAGTTTAGCTGGTCTGCAGTTCAGCTGGTCTGCAGCTCATCTGGTCTGCAGCTCATCTGGTCTGCAGTTTAGCTGGTCTGCAGTTTAGCTGGTCTGCAGTTTAGCTGGTCTGCAGCTCTAATTATGAAGGGGAGCAGAAGAGGCCTGTGTCTGCTCAGGTGAACCTTCTGATCGTCCAGGTGGAAGGTCGACCACATCTGTCGCCGCGACGACACCAGGACGACAAGAGACACCATGGTTACTTCAGTCTCGCTGTCTTCTGATGCTCTCTTTGTAGTGCAGTCCGGGCCTGCTAGCGTCAGCGCTAATTCTGAGTCACAGTGTGTGTTGCTGTGCCTGTGTGCATCCTCTTATCTCTCCTACCCTTGATGGATGGTTAGTGCTTAGAGTTGGACGCTGCCAACAAAGCTCATCCTCGTACACAAAACACAGGATTCCTGCCTCGTACTTTAGCCGTGACTCATGAAAGATCCGAGAGACGGTTCAGGCATTCCTGACATGAGAGCTATGCAGAGTGTCGCTGCGACCGCCAGGAGGAGGGAGGGAGGGAGGGCGGAGGGAGGGAGGGCGGCGTGTGCATCTATTAAACGGCTGAAGGATTCATTCCAACCTTGGCAAAGCACTCCAGGTCTTTCTCTGGAGTTCGTATAGTTCCCATACAAATAGCGAGGAGTGTTTTGTGTCTGCCAGCTTCAAGGGCAGTGTTAGCAGGTACACAGTGTGTGTGTGTGTGTGAGAGACGAGTTGTGGGTTGCTGACATAGTGTGTGTTCTGTCTACAGGTGTGAGATGCATGACTGACAGGGATGGGACCAATGTCATTTCTACCCTGTGTCACCATGGTGACAGTACTCTGTCTGTTGATGGGTAAGTAACGCTCAAATCACTTTTCGCTCATTGAAATCACATAGAAATTTTTCATATTTATCATGTATATCATGTATGTGTGTGTGTGTGTGTGTGTGTGTGTGTGTAGAAGGCAGTCAGGGGTCCAGATCTGAGGTGCGGGGAAAGGTGGGGGGTGTGGTGGAGTTAGAGTGTGGCCAGCCCCCCCCAGACGGAGGCTCCTACACCCCCCTTCACGTGGTGGAGTGGGTTCGTCAGGGTGTCGACACCCCCATCCTCATCAAGTTTGGGGTCTACGGTCCTCGAGTGAATCCTGTCTACGAAGGTGAGTCTCGCCCTCGGTCAGATCGGGATTCTGGGGTTTTTGGGATGTTTTTGGGGGGGAGGTTTTTTCGTGGATGTTTGGGGGAATTTATAAGTTTTGAGTGAAGTAGAGGAGAGAGAGGGAGAGGGAGAGAGAGGGAGATACAGAGAGAGAGAGAGAGAGAGAGAGAGAGAGAGAGAGAGAGGGAGACAGAGAGAGAGAGAGAGAGAGAGAGAGAGAGAGAGAGAGAGAGAGAGAGGGAGGAAGGAAAGACATGGAGCAAAGGTTCGAGGTCAGATTCAGACCCAAGCCCCTCCATCTCACCTCAGCCTACATGGTACACATGCTTTTCATCTGCTGGGCGCCCTCATCGCCCTGGATCAGGATGTTGTTATATTTCATCTCGCCTGGAAGGTCAGTTTGAAGTTTCCTTCTCCATGTCAGTATTCACCCCCCAGAACCCCCCCCCCCCCCCCCCCCTTACACTGCACCTCAGGAGAAGAACCTTTTTAAAAATAAACAACAGTATCTGGTTACTTCTGGTCCTCCTCAGTCCTAACCCAGCCCCACCCCGACCCCCTTGTCATTGTACCCCAGCTCCTGGACAGAGAGAGAGAGAGAGAGAGAGATGTGGCTTTTTCTAGAGAAGCTGTCTCTCTCTCTCTCTCGGATTGCATCCCCCTGCATTGTCTCTCACTCTCCCCCTTTAGGGTTTAGCAACAAAGCCTGTGTCTGGGGAAAAGAGAGATCTTCAATAGGCTCACAGTCTCTTTTGTGGTTTCTGCTGCCCTTTAAAAGACTCACACAAAGAGCCCAGGGGGTGCGAACACAGCCACGGCTCAGAGACGCAGGGAGAGGCTGGTCTGACCCTTGACCTCTCGCCAGCCTCGCCCTCAATCCAAGGTTGGGCTTTGTAGCGTTTTGGCAGCAGAGCGCTGCACCTGGTGAGATCACCGTGGTGAGAGCGCCCCGGCACGACATCGCCCCGCCCACACCTGCCCACCTGACAGGAAAACAGGATCCCGCACATTTACATAGCGGTCGGGGACATCAGCAGGCTGTGTGGGGTTGAAGCTGGAGCCTGGCCACAAGCCAACCTTTCCGTTCAAAAACAAGGAGAGAAGGGAGATCGAGGAGAGAAAAATAAGTTCTTTTGTTGGTTTTTGTATTTGAAGAGAACATTACAATGGATCAAAAATGTTCCTCCAGGACTACACACTATGTTCCGAATTCATCGCGAAAGAAAACCGTCAAGAGATACTCGATCATTTTCGTACACACGCAAGAAAAGAGAAGGTTTTCGTTGTGGTGTGTTGTGTCTGAAACAAGGGTATTCTTAAGAGTAGCATCAGCTTAAGAGTGTTAAACCGACCATAACCACAGGGTTCAGGTATCAATTAATTACAGACTTCTCCCGTAACAGAAAGACCCTTCTAAGAGATGAGGTTTCACTGAAGGACTGAATAAAGATGCTTTATCTGGGCTCAGCCCAGCTTTCTCACAGCTAGGCAGCTGATGCTGGGAGTGTGTGGGGTGGAGGGGTGGGGGCTGGTGGTGTTTGATGGTGTGTGTGTGTGTGTGGTGGGGAGGGGGTTAGACACAGACAGTAGTGTTGATAACACCTCCCCCAGGCTCTCACTCTTCTCTGATGTCTGCAGTTTGACAAGCTGACAGTCTCTTCCCTTCCCTGAGTCTCGGGCCCAGTGTGCACCTGTCTCACCTGCTCTGTGGACTCCACCTGCCCTGCCCCCCCCTCGCCCCCTGACTCCCTGCCCCCCCCCCCCCCCCCCCTGCCCCTGCCAGAGAAGAGATCCAGCCCTTCTCTAAGTCTACGGTCATCTGTCTCCTTCCAGAAGCTTTCCTCTCCCGGATCGTTCCTCCAGCGTTAAGAGCTAAATACACTGTCCTAATTCCAGTATACCTGCCCTTCGAAAGTGTGTTTTCATTTCTAGAGAGGAATCAAGGATGGTAAAGACTCGACGGTAGGAGGGAGGGAGAGGGAGTGAGAGAGAGAGGGAGAGAGAGAGCAAGAGGGAAGGAGAGAGAGAGAGAGAGCGAGAGAGAGAGAGACAGAGAAAGAAAGAGGGATTATCAGAGGAGGTTGGAGCAGGTTGTTAGCAGTTCACACGCAGCACCGCTGACCAAGCAGAAAGAGGCTTGAGTAAACTACCGCTGAATAAATGATGTCTAACACCTTGTTAGTGTGGCTCTGACACCAGGGGCCCCTGGGGACTTACAAGCCCAGCGGACACGGAGCCTGCAGCGCTCACATGCTCCCCAGCCACAGTATCACCTGCTGCACTGGGATGGCCAGGCTGAAAACAAGCTTGTTACCATCGCAGCCACGCTTTCCTCCTCCGCCGACGCCATCGACCGATTCTGCCCGTTGTTAGCGCTTTGAGCCTGACTGTTATGATTCAAATTCAAATGATCACAGTGGCCTTGGACAGAGAAGAAAGGTGTCGGAGAGCCTTTTGCGTCAGGGTGAAACCTTAAGCTGCGCAGTCCCCTGGAGGAAACCTGAACCGCTAGGCATCCTGGGAACTGTTGCCAAGGGATGACATCACGTCTAAGAGAGGGGGCGTGGCCTTGGAAGCTTGATACGTCTTCTGCATTCGTTTCCCCTGAAGGGCTTTGGATTCTCACATCTCTAATAATCTCATTTCATACAAATGCCAGACAGAGGTGACAAGTTAAAAATGTGTTACGGCTGATATATTAGCATTTCTGAGAGAACGCCTACTCTCTGTAATCTTAACAAGGATGTTATCTTTAGCCTTGTGCGCGGAAGTTTAGTAGCTGTGAAATAGGATCTCCGGTGGTTTCTTTCAAACGCTTGGCTTCATGGCGATACTGTTACCGAACCCGCTCTGCAGTTAGTTGTTACTTGAGAGCTGAAACTCACATCCACTCTGCCAGACCTGGGGCCTCTACTTATTCTTTCTGAGTTTCGAATGAAAGCTGCGATGGTTCAGCTGAGCCATCGGACTCGTTGGAGACAGAAAGAGGTGCAGATGAAGAACATTTCAAACGAGAGAGAGGGAGAGGGAGAGAGAGGGAGAGAGAGAGAGAGAGAGAGAGAGAAAGAAAGAGAACGGCAGAGAGGGAGAGAAAGAGAGAGAGAGAGAAAGAGAGAGAGAGAAAGAAAGAGGGAGAGAGAGAGGGAGAGAGAGAGAGAGAGAGAGAGAGAGAGAGAGAGGAAAGAGAGAGAGAGAGAGAGAAAGAGAGAGAGAAAGAGAGAGAGAGAAAGAAAGAGGGAGAGAGAGAGAGGGAGAGAGAGAGTAAGAGGGAGAGAGAGGCGGTTATGTTTCCTATCCAGTTGTGCCCAGAGAAGAGAGGGACGTCTTGTGATCGTATTTACGTCCACAATGCCTTCAGTGAAACTAGCACTAAGCTCTTTCTAAACCCATTACTTACAACCACTGAGCTGAGGGTTTGGTTCCTAAGCAAATCATGCCTCGTTTGTTTGTACACAGCTTTACTTATTCTCTTTTCCCCCTCCCTTCCTCTCTCTCGCTCCGTCGCTCATTTGTTTCTCTCTCTTCTCCTCACTCCATCCATTTCCATCCCCCCCCCCCCCCACCCCTCTCTCTTGACGGGAGTGCCTGTCACGTTTCCGTAGAAACACCCGTTCCCACTCTAAACATTAGCCCCGAGGCTAATGGTCACTTCTGTTACATTACTGTGATTGGGTTGCGACAGGGAGGCAAAAAAGGTCAAAGGTGATTTGGAAGAGGGAAAATCTCCCGTGTGTGAGTTTGCCTGTGAAAGTGGATTTGCTTTGACCCTTGACCTCATTGTGGATTCACCCCCCCACACACACACCCTGCCCCCCCACACCCCTGCCCCCCCCCTCAGCCTACCAGGAAAATCAACAGGGACGTGATGTCAGTAGCAGCTCTTCACCTGTTATCACAGCCACCACCACCCCCCCCTGAACTAGCATCCTGGATCTCACTGTGGTCATAGTAACACCCTCCCTCTCTCTCTCTCTCTCTCTCTCTCTCTCTTCTCTTCTCTTCTCTTCTCTTCCTTCCCCTCCCTCCCTCCCTCCCTCCCTCCCTCCCTCCCTCCCTCCTCCCTCCCTCCCTCCCTCCTCCCTCCCTCCCTCCCTCCCCTCCCTCCCTCCCTCCCTCCCTGCCTCTCACAGGAGCCACCAGTTAATGATCAACACCACAGACCTCCCTGTGTCAATAATTAATGTATCATATCTGCAGTGTGACGCTTGCCGGTAGAGCTGTGCGCGTGTGTGTGTGTCGGTGGGTGAGTTTATGGGTGTGTGTGTGTGGGTGAGTTTATGGGTGTGTGTGGTTGGTTGGTAGAGAGTGAGACTGCAGCATGAAAAGATTCTGAACGTTTTTCACCAGGGCATCCGTCTATCTATGCATATCATTGTTACTGCATTTCTGGTAGAAAAAAACATCCCATGAATCATTTGGCTGAATGCCCCAAAAAAAGGATACAAAAAAAGAATAATACTTTTGAGTTCAGGCCACTGGAAATCAGTTTCTCTCCAAATGTCTTTTAGGGACACAGCTGTTTTTTCTAATTCTCTCTCCAGAATGGATAAGTGTTGAGGAGGGCTTGATTGAGAGCTGCTGATAACAGAGGAGAGACAAATGAGATACAAATAAATGGAAACAGGGCGGAGAGAGAGAGAGAGACAAAGAGAGAGACAGAGAGAGAGAGAGAGAGACAGACAGAGAGAGAGAGACAGAGAGAGAGACAGAGAGAGAGAGGGTAGAGAGAGAGACAGAGAGACAGAGAGAGAGAGACAGAGAGAGAGAGAGGGAGAGAGAGACAGAGAGAGAGGGGGCAGAGACAGAGATACAGAGAGAGAGAGACAGAGAGAGACAGAGAGACAGAGAGGGAGAGAGAGAGAGAACACCAGGCCTCAGTCGCTGTCACCTGGCAACCAGCAGATCCCATTACACAGCTCACTGTGTGTGTGCTTAAATGTTTGTCTGTGTGTGTGTTTGTGTGTGCATGAGTGCTGCATTTTAAACCGTGTTTGATCTAGCAATCTGGAATCTGCAAATGTTGTTTACTTGATGGATATATTTTCAGAATAAGATAAATTCATCCATTCATGAACAGGCAGGTGCCTGGAGGAACATTAGCTTGACTACCAACGAAGAAGAGTCCTGGCATGACTTCCTGTCCTGACCTCATGAATATGTACCTGTCCATGTGCACTTGTTTAAGCGTGTTCCATGTGTGTGTGTGTGTCCTGTGTGTCTGACTTGGGCGTGTGTGTGTGTGTGTCCTCTCTGCTTGTGTCCTGTGTGTGTGTGTGTGTGTGTGTGTCTGTTTGTGTCCTGTGTGTGTGTGTCTCTGTGTGTCTCTCTGTGTGTGTCCTCAGGCAGGGGCCTGCCTGTTGCTCAATGACTGATGCTCTTTGTGAAAGCTCTCTCTTGTAAGTTGCTTTGGATAAAAGCGTCTGCTGAATGAATAAATGTCCAACGTGAATGTGTCCTGCGTGGCTCCAGGTCGGGTGTCCCTGGTCAGGAGCACGGCCCTCAGGGTGAAGGGTCCTGGCTGTGGAGGACCAGGGCTGGTATCAGTGTGGCATCCTGCTGCTGGACCAGCCTTCTGACCAGCTGCACAACGGGACCTGGACCCTGCTCACTGTCACAGGTCAGCCAGGGGGGGGGGGGGGCTTACAGCTGGGGGAGGGGCTTAGAGTCTGGGGCGGGGCTTACACCTTACAGGGATCTGGTTTTGGGATGGGGTATGAGGAGTCAGACAGACTGACAGAGACAGACTGACTGACAGACTGACAGAGACAGACAGAGACAGAAAGACAGACTGACAGACAGACAGACAGACAGACAGACATGCAGACTGACAGACAGCAGAGAGACAGGCAGGCAGACAGGCAGAAAGACAGACTGACAGACAGACTGACTGACAGACAGACAGAAAGGCCGGCAGACAGGCAGACAGACAAACTGGGCAGGTCATCTTTAGGACAGCTAATCCTAAGGCTCTTTGTGACGTGCAGCGTGGTGTTTTAGATGGAGCTCATGGGGTCACTCAGCTCCGTCCTGCTGTCCGGGGGAAGGAGCCAGAATCCTGGTCTGACTCGGGGCTCAGAGAACATCCTGTTTCCTGGACGAAGTCTCACTGTCTCTGCCAGCTTCTACGCTTCCTGTCAGCTGACCTGACCCCTAATGTTTGACGGCGCTTCCTGTGTGTTCGCTCTGTAGCTCCTCCCACGTTCGCCAAGACCCCGCCCCCTGCAGTGGAGGCTCTGGTGGGCAGTCCCCTGATCCTGGCCTGCGTTGCCGACGGCAACCGCCCCCCACCATCACCTGGACCAAAGATGGCGGTGTTCTCCGGAGAGGCGATGGGGAGGTGAGGAAACTCAGTCTCCCTTTCGGAACTTTGGCTCGTCATTCTAGAATCTGGAATCCTGGAACTGAGCTGCAGTCTATTCCAGAAACATTGAAAAAAACCATGTTCTTTCTGTCTGAATCCGAATCAGACTCCAAATCTGACTCGCATTCAGAATCTGACTCACATTCAGAATCCGAATCAGACTCCAAATCTGACTCGCATTCAGAATCCGAATCTTTTTTTTTGTCTCAGTTACGGAGTGGGTCCCTTGTCTCTGAGAACGGTGACCAGACAAACGGCTGGACGATACTCGTGTCACGCCTTCAACACGGACGGCAACCTCACTCACACCACCACCGTCACGGTCAAAAGGTAATTCTGTCACCCTTTCTGTCTCCCAGGATGAATAAAGTTTTATCTTAAAATCGTCAGCCTTTCCTATCAAACGCCCTCTAGTGGTTGTAGCGTGTACTCCACAGTCGTATTTCATTCATATTTAGTCATTTAACAGACGCCCTTATCCAGAGTGACTTACAGCAAGTACAGGGACATTCCTCCCTGAGGAAAGTAGGGTGAAGTGCCTTAGCCCAAGGACACAACGTCATGTTGGCACAGTCAGGGTTCAAACCAGCTACCTTATGATTACTAGCCCCGAACCATTCAGCCACCTGACCCCTGACAACAGCATAACTCCATGATGAGAGGGGGAGTTATAACTGCTTATAACAGCTGTACCCCAATGCGGGTTTAGTGTAAGTTACTTTAGGGCAGAGCAGGATCAGACCCTGAACATCTCTGATCTGTCACCGGCTCTGTGACCCGACTAGATTAGAGACGGACTAATGGAAATCCTGGCTGCTCTTTGATAGACGTACATAAAACCCCGTTAGGAAGCCTCTTCAGATAAATGGACCATCCAACACAAGCTAGAGCATCAGATTCATCAGGTTTTGAAGCCTGCTTTAAAAAAAAATATATATATATATTATTATTATATTTATATATTTTGGCCTTTCATAGCTTTATTTCAGAGAGGTGGTTACAGAGAGACAGGATATGAAGAGCGAGAGTGGATAACATACAGAGGGAGGTGGCGCAGCAGGGAATCGAACCCGGGGGGTCGCTGTATTAGGGCCTCACCTTGTATGGGAGAAGCCTTACTCGGTGTGTAAGAGATCGAGTCGTTCTGACAGGACGTCCGTCCATCCTGAACAACGGTCCTCTGTGTGTTTCGGACACAGGTCCTCCCCTTATCGTCATCCCGCCCGAAGACGCCGTCCTCAACATGTCCCAGAATGCTTTGCTGCGCTGCCAGGCGGTGTCAGACCCGCCCAACATGACCTACGTTTGGCAGAAAGGTCCGGAAAACGTCCATCATATCGAGTGAGTCCCCCCCGTTCAAAACTGCTCACCGATTTCAACAACAACAGATTCTTAAGACTTGGAAACAACCCGATGTTCTCTAAACGTAGAATATACCCCATATAGATACTAGTAACGAATAGTAATGAAGCAACACAATATAACGACAATAATCTGAAGACTAGCATCTATCCTAACTAGCCATCATAAATATCATCAAAGTCCAGGCAGTTTGAATTTAAATCTTCGTATTTGGGATCTTTTTTGTTGTTGTCTGTGTTCGTCTGCGTGCTGTGTGGGGTGCGGTCCCGTTTGTGTGTGTGGTTCTGTGCGGTGTGCGGTCCCGTGTGTGTGTGGTTCTGTGCTGAGTGTGCGGTCCCGTTTGTGTGTGTGTGGTTCTGTGCGTGTGCGGCCCCGTGTGTGCGTGGTTCTGCGTAGTGTGCGGTCCTGCGTGTGTGCGGTCCCTGTGTGTGTGCGGTTCTGTGTATGTGCGGTTCTGTGTGTGTGTGCTGTCAGGTCTCTGAAGTCTCGGGTCAAGATCATGGTGGACGGAACCCTCCTTATCACCAGCCTCCTGCCCCGAGGATTCTGGGAACTACACCTGCACGGCGACCAATGGGCTTCTGACTCCGCCCACCGCATCCGCCACGCTCACTGTCCAACGTATGTGATGTGTTTGAGCGTCACATCGCCTGTCCACTGTTTCAACGATAAACACGCTGTTGTGGATTTCAAACAGAATGGATAGAATTAGAAATATCTCGATCGATATCGTTCGATCAGTAGATATCGATAAATATCGATGCGTATTGATAAATATTGATGTGTATCAATCAATATCGATGTGTATCAATCAATATCGATGCGTATCGATAAATATGGATGCGTATCGATAAATATGGATGCGTATCGATAAATATGGATGCGTATCGATACATATGGATGCATATCAATACATATTTATGTGTATCGATAAATATTGATACGTATGGATAAATATTGATGCAAATCGATACATATGGAGTATTGTTGTCTGTCTGTGTGTTTCCTCCAGACCCTGCCCAGGCTCTTCCCCTGCCCAGGGAGACCTTCCTCCCCACAGGCATGTCCGGCTCTGCTGGCCTGCCCGGTGCGCTCCAGCCCCCCCCTGCTCAGAGTGGACTGGATCAAGGACGGCCAGCCTCTGGATCTGGTGAGATCTGCTGTGGATCTGTGCTGCTCGGTGGTTAGGGTGTTGGTCCCAGTGATCGGAAAGGTTGCGAAGGTTCAATTCCCGGCTGTTGCCAACATGACATTGTGTCCTTGAGCAAGGCACTTCACCCTACTTAACTCAGGGGGGGAATGTCCCCTGTACTTGCTGTAAGTCTCTCTGGATAAAAGCGTCTGATAAATGACAGAATATAACGTGAAGCTTTTAATCTGCCATCCACATCCAAGGATTTCCCCGTTTGTCTGAATCACTCCAACTAAACGATGAAGAGATGCTCCGAGGTCACGACAGAACAGGAAAAAGCTTCATGTTTGTTTATCGTTCATTATTCCACGGTTTTGTCCTCAAATCATGATCATTTTTCCGTGTTTGAAATCATTACCGATTATCGAAGAAATGCACTTCATCTCTCCGAAGTCACGTTTCGTTCCAGCTGGTTAAACCCAGGAATGTTTTCTGGTGATGGAACATGAATTCATCATCTTGGTTATTCTTGCAGCGCCCAGGATGGGACGCTGACACCGGAAGGTTCCGTCTCCATGGCGACGGTCAACGATGATGTGACAGGCTCGTACGCCTGCACGCCTTACAACAGCTACGGGACCCATGGGCCAATCAGAGTCCACCACTGTGATCCTACAGGTTAGGGCTTCCCTCCCACCCTCGCAAAAAGAATATTAAGATGCAACAAGATAGTCGTAACTGATTCAAGCCGCTTCCAAAAACCAAAATCGACTTCCTGTCGACTTGTTTGCGTGGTCAGGTTGTTTTTGACTGCAGTCGATTCTCCTGCACACTTCATTGTGTTTCTAATCCTTTATTGGATCAGGATCATCTTGGCTTAAGTTAGTAAACTCAGTTTTGCCATTTCACCGACCGGAGTGTTTGATTGGACAGTGTGGTTTTGTTCTGATCAGGACCCCCCCTCACTCCTCCTGAGACCCCAGCAAAACTACAAGGAGGAGGTGGGCGGAGCCGTCACTATCCCCTGTCAGGCCAGCGGGGGCGCTGACACCAGCCTCACCTGGAGGAAGGTGAGAGCAGCACACTGTCCTCCAGCAGGCCCTGCCTCACACACACACACACACACACACACACAGCCTGCTCCCTGCCTCACACACACACACACACACACACACACACGCACACACACACAGCCTGCTCCCTGCCTCTCACACACACACACACACACAGCCTGATCCCTGCTACCTGGGGGGAGAGCCTGGAATGAGACCATGAGAGACACAGCCATATACACCAAGAGATAAACACACACACACAGCCTGGTCCCTGCCTCTCTCACACACACACACACACACACACACACACACACACACACACACACACACAGCCTGCTCCCTGCTACCTGGGGGGGAGAGCCTGGAATGAGACCATGAGAGACACAGCATACACACCAAGAGATAAACACACACACACACACACAGATGCATGTGTACACACACACACACACACACACACACGCGCCTCAAGTGGATCGATAATGTCCGACCTTTTCCCATCAACAGAAGTGGTTAGTGTGACCCTGTTTCCTCCTCCCCCTCCCTCCCCCCCTCCCTCCCCTCTCCCCTCCTCCCCCTCCTCCCTCCCTCCCCTCCAGGTTGGCTCTGCTCCACGCTCCCCTTTCTCCGTCGCTGCCAACGGCTCCCCTGCTCCTGCTGCCGCTCAGCAAGGACCACCAGGGGGCGTGGCAGTGCAGCGCTGCCAACCGTGTGGCCGCCGTCAACGCCACCACCTTCATCAGCGTACTGGGTGAGAGAAAACGCCCAGGACAGGGGCCTCTCTGGCTGGGGAGAGAACACCCAGGACAGGGGCCCTCTGGCTGGGGAGAGAACACCCAGGACAGGGGCCCTCTGGCTGGGGAGAGAACACCCAGGACAGGGGCCCTCTGGCTGGGGAGAGAACACCCAGGACAGGGGCCTCTGGCTGGGGAGAAAACACCCAGGACATGGGGCCCTCTGGCTGGGGGAGAGAACACCCAGGACATGGGCCCTCTGGCTGGGGAGAGAACACCCAGGACATGGGGCCCTCTGGCTGGGGAGAGAACACCCAGGACATGGGGCCCTCTGGCTGGGGAGAGATACAGACACGCTCGCCTACAGGATGGATGTGTGTGTGTGTGAGTTAACAACTCCCTCCCTCCTCTTTCCCTCTTTCCCTCCCTCCCTCCTCTCCTCTCCCCCCCCCCTCCTACCTCTCCTCCCCCCCAGGTACCACTCCCACACGCCCCCCTCGGTCGGTGGCCGTGGTTCCGGGGGTGACGGAGGCAGGCGTGTCCTGGCAGGCTGGCTCTTCGACGGCGGCCATGATCAGACCTTCTCCGTCTGGTGAGTGCCGAGCCCTCCTCCCCTTCCCTTCCCCTCCCCCCCTTCCCTCCCCCCCCCCCTCCTGTAACCATAGCAGCCTCTTTGGGGAGGCTGGATGTTTATCGATCTCCAGGGTTAGGGGGCTGATACGGCGCGGTCGAGGGGGGGGCGTGCGTCCTCAACCGCAGGCGAGGCGCGGCGCCTCAGGAACACCTACTGTACCAGAGAGAGAGAGTCTGCCTGCCTGTCATGATGGGGGATATCGATGTATGTTAGACACCGTCTCTCCCAGTCTATGAACCGAGCCAAGGCTCTCTCGGGCCTGTCTGAACAGGATCTGGAATCTTCCGTGACCAGACGCTTCCAGGCTGTCGAAATGTCGACTGTTGAGATCCCCCCCCCCCCCCCCCCCCCCCCCCCCCCCCCCCCCCGAGCGGTGATTGGCAATTGATATGTGGAGTCACTCCACACTGCAGCAGCTTAAACAACAAATGGGATATGGACGGGGCGGGGGGGGGGGGGGGGGGGGGTGGTGGATAGTCCTGTGTCCGTCCCCCCCCCCCCCCCCCACAGAGAAGCAGCCTCACTGAGCAGTGACCTCCGTGTGCTCGCTGTCTCTCCGTCCATCTCTTTCAACCACGGCCCCCTTCATCAATAAGACAACATCACTGCCAGAGCCAGAACCGGTCATTAAAAAAACAACAACAACATTCTGCTTCAACACTTGTGACAGTTCGTACAAAATCCAGTTTATGTGCAGCACACAAACGCACACACACACACGCACACATTGTACGTCGTTCACGCTACACTGTAATTTGAGCTATCTCAACTAGCTATCTGACAGTTGACTGAAATATAAACACCAGCCCTTCCCAATTCAAAGCTATATTGATTAATTAAGGTTATTGAAATGTCAAAACTATATTTAGAAATGGTAAAATCCCAAAAGTTGACAGGAGTGGGGACAATGAGCTAGACGCAGCATGCTGCACATCACTGACAGTCTAACTACAAAGTCTGGGATGGATGAATGATTAATGCTACTGCCAGACCTAGGAATCAGAGTAACAAATGATTCAAGCTCTTTATCTCATCATTCTGTCTTTCCTTTCACCCTCGCTCTCTCTCTCTCTCTCTCTCTCTCTCTCTCTCTCTCTCTCTCTCTCTCTCTGTCTCTCTCTCCTCTGTCTCTCTGTCTCCATCCCACCCACTCTCTAAATTCTGTTTCTCTTTCCTCTCTATATTCTACCCACTCCCTCATTCTCTCTCTCATTCTTCTCCCTCTCTTTGTTTCCTCCACCCTCCCTCCCTCCCTCCCTCCCTCCCTCCCTCCCTCCCTCCCTCCCTCCCTCCCTCCCTCCCTCCCTCCCTCCCTCCCTCCCTCCCTCCCTCCCTCCCTCCCTCCCTCACACCCACCCACCCTCTCCCTCACCATCTCTCCCTTCTATCTCCCCTTCCCTCTCTATTCCACTCACCCACTCTCTCTCCTTCTTTCTCCTCCCCTCTCTCCCTCCCCCCCCCCCCCCCTCTCCGCAGGGTGAAGTGCATGTCAGAAGTCGGCCCCCAGGACTGGTTTTCGGTGCCCGTCCCCCCCTCCTCTGGCTCCTCCCTGCAGGTGAGGGGTCTCACCCCCTCCTCGCTCTACCAGTTTAGCGTCCTGGCGCAGAACAACGTCGGCACGGGACCCTTCAGCGAGATCTGCAGCGCTCGGACTCTGGGTTAGTAACTGGAGTTATCGCTATCTCTGTCCATGTTTCTGTAATAAGAATAATAATCCACTGTCACAGGCAGGATGGCAGACTAATTAGATTTCCTGTCGCTATCTCATCAATAGATCTGATGTTTTAGTTTTTATATTAATTTTTTTTTTTTATATATATATTTCTAGATCCTGTCCCAAGAAGAACCTCACTACAGCCTCCATCACGGCTCTCGGCCAATCAGAGCTCAGCGGGCGTCGTCTTGAGTTGGTCACTTCCTGAGGAGCCGTTCCCGCCCATTTCCGCCTTCATCCTCCAATCACGATCCGAGGAGGGGGAGTGGTCTGACCTGGACGACAACATCGACGCTAACCGAAGTGAGGTCATCGTTCAGGGGTTGCGCAAGGTAACCCCCCCCCCCCCCCCCCCCGGCCCAATCACAGCGTTCGCTGAGCTTCCAGGAAGTTGGTTTGCGAGACTTTCCCCACAATGCCTTTCTCTCTCTCTCCCGCTTGCAAGGACACTGTGGTTGAGCTCGCCACGGCAACCATCAGAAACACCACTCCCTTCTCATCTTCTTTCAATCCACATCCCTCCGCAACCTCTGTCTCTCTCTCTCTGTCTCTCTCTTTCTGTCTCTCTCTCTCTCTTTCTGTCTCTCTCTCTGTCTCTCTCTCTCTGTCTCTCTCTTTCTGTCTCTCGCTCTCTGTCTCTCTCTTTCTGTCTCTCTCTCTGTCTCTCTCTTTCTGTCTCTCTCTTTCTGTCTCTCTCTGTCTCTCTCTCTTTCTGTCTCTCTCTTTCTGTCTCTCTTTCTGTCTCTCTCTGTCTCTCTCTCTTTCTGTCTCTCTCTTTCTGTCTCTCTTTCTGTCTCTCTCTCTGTCTCTCTTTCTGTCTCTCTCTCTCTGTCTCTCTCTTTCTGTCTCTCTCTCTCTGTCTCTCTCTTTCTGTCTCTTTCTGTCTCTCTCTCTCATTCTGTCTCTCTCTCTCTGTCTCTGTCTCTCTCTCACTCTCTCTGTCTCTCTCTCTCTCTCTGTCTCTCTTTCTATCTCTCTCTCTCTCTCTGTCTTGTACTAAACATGAATTCAAATGAGGACCATTAACATTGCAGGCGCAGTCACGCGTTTTGACAAAGTGTGTTTTTCTCCCCCTTGTCTTTGGTGTGCGTCTGTGTGTGTGTGCGTGTGTGTCTGCTTGTGCATGCACGTATGTTCCCCTTTGAACATGTATGAATGGGTGTGCATATTTGCGTGTATGCGTCTTCTGTCCTTGTGTGTGTGTGTGCCTGTGTGTGCCTGTGTGTGTGTGTGGGTGTGTGTGTGTGTGTGTGCAGGACTGTGTGTACGAGCTCAGGTTGTTGTCTCGGAGGGGGGAGTTTCTGAGCGAGCCCAGTCCATCCGTCATGTTCTCCACAGCGGGTAAGTGTCACACCTGCCCTCTGAAGCTCCGAGCCAAACAGCCTCCGCAGAGATCCAGGGAGCGCTCTGCACGTCACCCCCACTGAAACATCCCTGTGATCCCTCCCCCCACCTCCTCCCTTCCACCTCCCCCCCCCCTCCCTCCATCCCTCCCAACCCAACCTCCCCCTCTCCCTCCCCCCACCTCCTCCCTTCCACCTCCCCCCCCTCCCTCCATCCCTCCCAACCCAACCTCCCCCTCTCCCTCCCCCCACCTCCTCCCTCCCTTCCACCTCCTCCCCCCCCCTCCCTCCATCCCTCCCAACCCAACCTCCCCCTCTCCCTCCCTCCCTCCCTCCCTCCACCTCCTCCCTCCTCCCCCCTCCTCTGCTCCAGTACTGCTGGACAGACAGACAGGCTGGACAGACAGACAGGCTGGAGAGACAGACAGGCTGGAGAGACAGACAGACAGGCTGGAGGGACAGACAGGCTGGATAGACAGACAGGCTGGGGAGACAGACAGGCTGGAGAGACAGACAGGCTGGAGAGACAGACAGGCTGGAGAGACAGACAGACTGGAGAGACAGACAGGCTGGGGAGACAGACAGGCTGGGGAGACAGACAGGCTGGAGAGACAGACAGGCTGGAGAGACAGACAGACAGGCTGGAGAGACAGACAGGCTGGAGAGACAGACAGGCTGGAGAGACAGACAGGCTGGGGAGACAGACAGACAGGCTGGAGAGACAGACAGGCCTTCTGAAACCTCTGTGTTGATCTTCCAGGTATGAACATGTACCCCGACAGCTCCCGCCTCCTGGAGTTCGCCCCTGAGCCGCTATTGGCTGGCGTGATGGGCGGGCTGGGCTTCCTGTGCCTCGTCGTCCTCCTCCTATTGGCCACGGCGTGCGTCCTCAACCGCAGGCGAGCGCGGCGCCTCAGGAAAAGTCAGGGAGGTGAGACGGGTAACCCTAACCACCCCCCCCCCCCCTCCACACCCCCACTCACCCTTGGGGATGTTCAGGAAGAGGAACATCACGTTGGCTTATCGTGTTTCATTAACAGCTGGGTAGCCCCCCCCCCCACCCCCACCCCCATAACACACACACACACACCCTGTCTATGTCTGTCATCTTCTCCCCGTGCTCTTCTCTGGCTGGAGATATTAATTCCGTCCACATTTGCAGCTAATTAGGGTCATTTCTCATTTGCAGTTGATTAATGAGAGTGTTGAGCTGAGACCCTCAGGTCACTGGGATTTCCTTCCCTTGCTTTGTTTAATTTGGTTCTTGGCGATGTTGTCTTCCTCCTACTCACTGTGATTGGATGTTGTGTCCCCTCCCTTCCCTCATCCTCCCCCTCCCCCTTCCCTTCCATCCCCCCCTCCCCCCTCTCTCCTGTGTCCATTTTTCAGATGTCCCTCCCGCCATTTTCGACTGCTCCCCCACTCTGTAAGTGTCTGCCATCACACTCCCTCCAACTGACATTTTTACTAACTAGGATGGCTAAAGACATGAGAGAAAAGTCTCTCTCCCTCTCCCTCTCTCTCTCCCTCTCTCTCTCCCTCTCTCTCTCTCTCTCCCCCTCTCTCTCCCTTTCTCCCTGTCTCTCTCTCTCTCTGTTCCTTTTCTCTCTCTCCCTGTCTCCCTCCCGCTCCCTCTCTCCCTCTCTCCCTCTCTCTCCCCCTCTCTCCCTGTCTCTCTCCTTCTGTCTGTCTCTCTCTCTGTGTTCCTATTCTCTCTCTCCGTCCCCCTCCCTCCCTCTCTCCCTCTCTCTCTCTCCCTCTCTCTCCCCCTCTCTCCCTGTCTCTCTCCCTCTGTCTGTCTCTCTCTCTGTGTTCCTATTCTCTCTCTCCGTCTCCCTCCCTCCTTCTCTCTCTCTCTCTCCGTCCCCCTCCCTCCCTCTCTCCCTCTCTCTCTCTCCCTCTCTCTCTCTCTCCCTCCTTCTCTCTCTTCCCCCCTCCCTCTCTCTCTCTCTAACTTGTTCCTGTATCTCTCTGTCTCTCAGCAGGAGATCATCAGGCAGTAGTCCAGACAGTGTGTTAAAGAGGAGCCTCCTGTCTCCTCACCGTCTGTACCCTGGCTCCACCACCTCCTCCACCACCTCCTCCTACTCCTCTCAGGCCTCCCAGTCCCCCTACCAAGACCAGCACCAACAGCTCCTCTCCTCCACCCCACCTCCGCCCTCCCCTTACATCCAGCACAGGAGCTACCTCCCCTGGGCAAATCCCCCACTGACTTCCTCTCCCCTGGAGCTCATCTCCAGAGGCCCAGATGGACGCTTCATCGTCCAGACATCCACCCTCGCCTCCCAGACCCTCCGGAGGGACTTCCCTCAGTCCTCCAGCGTTCGGAGGTCGGCATCCTGCCGGTCGGAGAGGTCCGACAGGAAGGAGCCTCCGTTTGTGCTGTCTGTGGATCTACCTCCCTGCGGCCCGGACCCCGGACCCTCCAGCCCCGGGGGGAAAGTTCGCTCCATGGCCAAACAGCTCTCCCTCCATGGCCGCTTGTACCTGGAAGAACACCAGGCTGTGGGCGAGGGACTTCCAGACCACAGCAGCCTGAACTCCAGCAGGACCTCCATGACCCAGGAAGCTCCAGGCCTGGACGAGGGGGACGCCTGCCCCGGGTACCCCAGCCTGAAGAGGGCAGGCCAGCCTCCCAGCAGTGCCAGCACCCTGGTCCTGCAGATGGAACACGAGAGAGAGACGGGGAACCTGAGCAAGTGTCTCCAACTGGCGCGGGAGAGAGAAGAGCTGAAGAGAGAGCTACGAAAGTACACCCTGGAGAGAACCACCGCAGGGGCGGGAGGGAGGAGAGACAAGCCCAGGATGGAGGGAGGAGAGGGGAGGAGAGAGAAGCCAAACCGGGAAGGAGACGAGAGCGGAGATCCAGAAGATGCTGAGCTCGTATGGAAGCCTAACCACAAGATCTCCCCACAGTGTCACCTCCAGACCAACAGGGGGCGCAGTAGCAGAACAGAGGGGAGAACTTCCTCCCTCTCCTACGTCCACTGGGAGACCACTCCTCTGATCTCTCTCACCAGCCAGGTGCCAGCTCTCCCCATCTGCTCTCCACTGAAGATATCTCCTGGCAGAGGATCAGTCAGACAGACGCGTCTCACATCTCCGGCAGCAGGGAGACACTCTGACGGAAGGTCGATTCCCCTCCACACAAAGCCTCCCCATCAAAGGAAAGTTCCAGAACAGTGTAGTCTTCTGGGCCTGGATGATAATCTCACCCCGGACCAAGAACTTCGGACAAACAACTCGGTATCTCCGTCGCCGATTCACAACGCCAAACGCTATTTCTTCGAGGTGGAGCCTCGTGTGTTGAGCCCTGATGAAGGGCTGTTTCCTGCAGACAGGGGGCGCTGTGCCCGCCTGGAGCAAACAGCCTGCTCAGAGATGAGTGTCGACAACCCAGAGGAGGACGGCCTGACGTGCTCGCCTACAACTCCCATGATGCACCAGAGGATAGCCTCGCAACTGTCCTCCAGCCTCCAGCCCCCCAGCCTGTCCTCCAGCCTCCAGCTCCCCAGCCTGTCCTCCAGCCTCCAGCCCCCCAGCCTCCAGCCCTCCAGGTCTGCCCTGAGGAAAGCCCTCAGTCTGGGTTCTCCCAGCTGGGCCTGCAGCCAAAGTCTAGACTGCCGGGGCCAAAAACCCACCGGCTTCCTGACTCCAGACGCCTGGATCGACTCTCTGAGCCAGGAGAACTTCTCCAGCCCTTTCTCCTTCCAGCCCAGCTCGCTCTCCCTCTCCCAGGCCCCGCAGATCAAAAGCAGCCCTCCTCCAGAGACCCCCAGACCCCTTCCTCCTCCTCCCCCCTCCTCCTCCTCCTCCCCACCCCCCGTGCCCCTGAGCAGAGCTCCATCCAGGCACCCCTCACCCTCCTCCGCCCCCGCCGAGTCTTCCAGCTCCTCTCAGGACCCCCGGCGTCAGGCCTCCATCTTCCCCGACGCCTCCCGCTGGCCAATCACGTACCAGGAGGCCCTCAGGTCTGTGCAGCGGATGGAGGCTATGAAACAGGCCCCTGGAAACTCGCTCCCCCACAGGAGCAAGGTGGCCCTGCTCAGCGAGGCCCCGGGCCCCCTGGGGCCAAGAGGCAGACCCGGGCAGGTCCCCCTGCACAGAGGCTACAGCTGGCCCTCCCCCCAGCACCACAACCCCCCCGACCCTGCTCCAGAGAGGACCGAGGAGGAGGGAGAGGAGGAGAGCTGGCCCTCAACCCAACACCGCAGCCACCCCCCTCCCCCGGCTCCGGAGAGAGAGGAGGAGAGGTGTGGCGATGCGGAGGTGAGGGGTTACGGGTGTGAGGGGAACTCCGGGGGAAGCTACAGCAGCTACGCTAGCAGCGGCAGAGGAAGCATGGAGCCGGCCAGCGGACGCCTGTCTCTCTGCCTGTCCCCCACACTGGCCAGCTCACCTGAGACTGTGGAGGAGACCGCAACAGACACCTCACAGAGACACCTCACCGAGAGAGACCTACCAAAGAGAGACCACTCCGAGGCAGTGAAAGGGTAAGTTTGCCTGTAGCGAAGGCTATCATTTGAACATTATTGATGTTTTTTTTTTTTTACAAAATGGAATTTGAAAAGACTGGCTGTAACGTTGTGTGTGTGTGTCCTTGTGTGTTTGTGTGTGTTCCTGTCCTTGTGTGTGTGTGTGCTTGTGTGTGTGTGTGTGTGTGTGTGTGTGTGTGTGTGTGTGTGTGTGTGTGTGTGTGTGTGTGTGTGTGTGTGTGTGTGTGTGTGTGTGTGTAGGAGAAAAGCCTCAGTGGATGAGAACTATGAGTGGGACACCACTGAAGTATCGTCTCCATCAACAGACACAGACCTCGGGGTCAAAGGTGAGCTTCAACACCTGAAACACTGCTGTGTGTCTGTCTGTGTACAGCGTGTGTCTGTGTTTAGAAGAACACTGTACGTACATTGTGTGTGTGTGTGTGTGTGCACGCACAGCCACATACTGTACCAATAACTTTCACCACCTTTATGACTGTCCCCCTCCCTCCCTCTCCTTCCTCCCTCCCTCTCCTCCCTCTCCTCCTCCCTCTCCTCCCTCCCTCTCCTCCCTCTCCCCCCTCTCCTCCCTCTCCTCCCTCCCTCTCCTCCCTCTCCTCCTCCCTCTCCCCCCTCTCCTCTCTCTCCTCCCTCTCCTCCCTCTCCTCCCTCTCCTCCTCCCTCTCCTCCTTCTCTCTCCTCCCTCCCTCTCCTCCCTCTCCTCCCTTTCCTCCCTCTCCTCCCCCCTCTCCTCCCTCTCCTCCCTCTCTCTCCTCCCTCTCCTCCTCCCTCTCCTCCCTCTCCTCCTCCCTCTCCTCCCCCCTCTCCCCCCTCTCCTCCCCCAGGCCTCTTCTCCTCCGTCAACCCAGTGAGCTCCGGCCCCCGTTGTGTCCGTCCCAGCGTGCACGGCTCCCTCGCCCTCAGAGCAGCAGCGCCCGCTCTCTCGCCGGCCCAAGCAGCAGAGCGTCGCTGTGAAGAGCCCCAGTCTGTCCTCTTCTGACCCCCCTGCCTCCGCTCCGATCACTGGTGAGGTAGGGGGGGGGGGGGGGGGGGGTGGTGGGGCAGGGGGGAATCAGAGGGTTATCCCCACCACCGCCCGGCGTCATGCTACCTTGGACCTCTGAAGCTGATAACTCCGTTTGTGTGTTACAGGACGTCGGGGAGAAACCCTCCATCTTGGTTTTTCCAGGCCACTGACGAAAGACTGGTGGGTGTAGCTTTTGTCGACGGGTACGCGGTCTGATTATAGAGCCCCGTCTCGCGCCATTGGCCGAATCTTCTGAGTGACATGCTGGAAAGCCAATGAGAACGTGATGGGGAAAAATGGTTAGTCCTCCATTCTGTATAATGCACTGTGGAGTGTGGAGGGGATTCAAACTAGTAAGCTTTATTTTTTACCTCTTCTAGAAAGTGTTCTATAGGATCATGCTAGTTTATATAGAATGGCTTAACTGTTTGGTGTCACATTGACAACAATTTAGCAGCTGGATAGATAAACTATATTTTACCACAGATAAATACTACTAGCAGATTATGGAATATATTTCACTTAAAAAAAAGGATTCCCCAAGATGATATGTAAACATATATCACACAAAAGAAGATGTTTAAAATGATGTACTGTACGTCAATATTCAATAACAAAGTAATTCTCATTTATGAAAATAGTTATTTTGCTCCCATGTCACAGTGCTTTGAAACCTGGTTAGAATAGTGAATTTTTTTCCTATAAATACTTAAAAATAATTTCCTAGAAATCCTGAATGATTTTGTAGCAGGAACTTGTGTATGGCATTCAACTCCTGTTGTTCTGAATGAGTCCTTGGTTATGTTATTACCTGCTGAGTGTAAAATGATTGTGATTACCATCAGAAACCTCACCGTTGAGACGCTGTAGCCTGGGTCTAATCTGGAGATGGAAATGCTAATGGTACTTAACATTTTTACCCAATCAAATCCAGATCCAGACTTTAGACAAGTCAGAGGAGAAAGAGGAGAATTCTCAGCGTGTCACTGGAGTTAATTATCTGACAGGAAGTTACACAGGAGGAAAAGTGGGAGTGGAGAGAGAGGGTGGTCTCTTATGAGATACAGGGCCCCATTTAACCTCTCTTTGTATTTTCAAACCATCTCGGAACCACTGGCAACACTTTCTCTATCTCTCTCTATCTCTCTCTGTCTGTCTGTCTCTCTATCTCTCTCCCTGTCTCTCTCTCTCTCTAATCACACTTTTGGCAAAACACCAATTACACATAGACACGCTAAAATGAAATGAGACATTACTCATGCTGAACAGTTCATTTTCAGGCAGATTGTGAGGCTGTACAATTTCTTTCTTTTTTTATATATATTTTTACTGAAAATTGTTTTTGTATGGATTTGATTTGGCTCTTTATATGTATTTTATTTGCCTGAAAGCTTTGTGACGAGGGTCTGTGATGGTTATGAAATAAATGTAGAAATATAAAAACCATTCCCCTTAATTCATTTGTGTATTTTTTCGAACCCAAACGAACTCACAGCATCTTATCATAACTACATATACTGAATATTTCCCCCAAGCAGATAATTTCCACCCTCTCTCTCTCTCTCTCTCTCTCTCTCTCTCTCTCTCTCTCTCTCTCTCTCTCTCTCTCTCTCTCTCTCTCTCTCTATTCCTTCTGAAGCACAACCAAGTTTTCAAACTCAGAATACATGAATACATAGCAACATGGAACTGCTGAGATAAAGAATTCTCCAGTTAATTCATTTGCAGATTATACCAGTCAAGCTTGTACAAAGGCAGTCGTCCTTATGTGTTGGAGACTTGCCTGGGGTTGTCATAAGAAAGACTATTAAACTCTGTCTCCTTCCCAGAGACAACACAGCGTTAGAGGAAGGCTACATCTTACATGTTTCTTATAACTGGACCTTGGTGGAAACTTCCATAAACGTCGAATTGCAAACCAATCTGTTTTCCAACCATCGCTCTCCGGTCTCCAGCCTGAGATCCCATCTCCCTATTCTCATCTCCATCCATCTCCCTCTACACGTCTCCCTCGCTGTCCGTCCCTCCCTCTCTCCACCCCTCCCCCCCCCCCCTCCTCCCTCCCTCCCCCCAGCCTCGCTCTCCTCAGCCTCTTCCTCGAATAACTTCTATCAGACAGATCTGGGAGGAAGTAGCTGTTGTTTTCACCTTGAGGCCGGTCGGTCCCCGAGCTCAGATCTCTGTCATTCAGGGCTTGTTAGCCATCTGGCCCTCCCTGGTCCTGTCCCCCTTTTCTATCCCTGTCCCCCCTTGCCGTCTCCCCTGCAGGCCCCCCTCCTGGAGCCCTGGGATGGTTTCCCATCAGCCACCCTGGCCCCCCTGTCTGAGAGCCCATCCTTCAGCGCCTGCTGGTAATTGGTTCAAGAAAAGGTTTGCCGGCTTGTAGCTCGCTAACACTCTCAAGCTTCTTCCTTCCTTCTCTGCTCTCTCCTCTCACTCTCTCCTTCTCTCTCTCTCATTTCTCTCTCTCCTCTCTCTCTCCTTTCTCTCTCCTCTCTCTCTCTCTCCTCACTCTCTCTCACTTTCTTACTCTCTCTGACTCGTGTCTCTCACACTGCATCTCTCCTCCTCTTCCTCTCTTTCACACCAACTTGCCCCCCACCCTTTATATATTTTTCTCTCCTTCTGTTTCATTCACTCCCTCCTCGTCTTCCTACCTCCTCCAATTCTTCCCTCCTTCTGTCCCTCCCTCCATTTCTCACCTCCCTCCCTCCCTCCCTCCTCCATGGTAACCCTGTGTTCCTGCTCTGGCAGACCACATGACACTTCCTTTGTCATATTGTCATAATCATCAGGTGGTATCAGCCATCCGGCCACGATCAGGCTGACATCCCTCAGCCTCTAATCCCAGTGTGAGTCTCCGACAGGCGGGCGGCTCGCTGCTCATCGCTCGGCTTCCTGTGGAGCTCACGCCGAGTCTGGAGTCTGACTCTGCGGCGAAACGGAAGATGAGGTGTAAGTACAGCTAGCTAATGACTAGATACTAGATCCATAAACCCGTATGCCCCCTCCTTTGCGAAAATGAAACTTTCCTCTTCGCTGATTGGTTCCTAGCCCCACTGGGACGCGGTCTGGTCCACGTGAGCTGTGCTGCTCCTCGGGAAAATTAATCGCTTCGTGTAATGTGTTTTCTAATGGGCATCGATCACCTGATATAGGGGAGGAACTTCAGCGCTAACCTGAAGGCTTGATTATAGATGGTATATTAGCACAGGCCTGGCCCATTAGTCCATAACAGCCGAGTGCTTGTTAGTAGATTGAATAACATAGGAAGGTTACAGAGTGACTCAATGACAATAAGGTAAACAAGAGCAAATATAGCTTCCGTGAAATTCCTTCTTTCTACAGCACAGCATGAGGCAACATATTCACATAGCAGGCACTGTGGTGTGGCTTTATACGGACTGAAATAGCTATATCATAAATCATCTGACATTTGCACACGTCTCTGTAATGCACGGTGAGAGATTTAATAGATCTACGTTAACATTGATCATTGGTTCGACCTTGAGGCGATGGGTACAGAAGCATCCTAAAATACTTTCACTACTGTATAAACATTCCCCTTCATCCATTCTAACACTGCAGCATTTTCTATTTCACTTGTATACCTTGAATTGAACTTCAACACACACACAACTCACACACTCATCCACCAAGTTGAGTGTATGATCGTTTTTTTTTCATGTATTGTATAATATTTTACATCCTTTCCTACAGGTGCAGTGGGGAGTCAGTTGGCTGAGTGGTTAGGGCGTCGGACTAGTGATCAGAAGGTTGCCAGTTCGATTCCCGGTCGTGCCAACATGATGACGGAGAACTGGAGAGACAGGAGAACCAGAGAGACACTGGAGAGACAGGAGAACCAGAGAGACACTGGAGAGACAGGAGAACCAGACAGACACTGGAGAGACAGGAGAGACAGGAGAGACAGGAGAACCAGAGAGACACTGGAGAGACAGGAGAACCAGAGAGACACTGGAGAGACAGGAGAGACAGGAGCACCAGAGAGACACTGGAGACTGGAGAGACAGGAGCACCAGAGAGACACTGGAGAGAGGAGCACCGGAGAGACACTGGAGAGACAGGAGAACCAGACAGACACTGGAGAGACAGGAGCACCAGAGAGACACTGGAGAGAGGAGCACCGGAGAGACAAACGCCAGTACGCCATTACAGGAGGCAACAACAGCGAAGGACGTACAGAATCACGCAGCATCGCAATCAGTTATAATTACTGAGCTCGAGTTTGCGTTGTTTTGTTGACCCAATATGTACTGTATAGTTGTGTCTTTTTTTCCCCTCCATTAGACTAAACTGCGTGGTGAATTCATAGCAATTGATGCGTGTCGTCGCTGTCGCAGTAAAGAAAGTTGACATGAAGTAAATCTGCCAAGCTGTTGACTGTTGTTAATATTCTCTTCTCGCTTTCATAAACAGTATCGTTGGGAAGGTAATTAAACAAGCGCTTGCTGTCAAAAGAAAACACTGTCTTTATTATTCATGAAAAACACAATCTATATAGTAATGACTTATGCATGTTGATGGTATGGATTTTATGATAATGTAAATATTAGAGGTGCTTATTGAGTTGGCTGTCCTGAATTAAAACCTATTTGTTTCATGTGGACAACTTTGACAGTGGTGCCAAAAGTTGACCTGGAACTCAACCAGAAGTAAAATAATTAGTATTGATTGTTTTAAGTTGTGGTTTGATTCAAGGTAACATGTTTACTTTACAGATAACTGAAAAAAAAGAAGTCTTATCACACCATACTTTCATAAAAAAAATAAAAGATTTGTCATTTTTTTTCCACCGGCTTGACATACAGTTGAGTGGTTTTCTTCTAACCTTTACACATAGGTTCAAATACATCTGTTGTTGTTAGACTCTGTCTTCTATCATCTGACATCTTTCCTGTCTGAGATCAGCTCTTCTGGGCTTTTACCTGTGCACAGAATTACTACTGACCAAATACTCTGGTACAACAAAACAATTTGTGTGTGTGTGTTTGTGTGTGTGAGAGAGTGTGTGTGAGAGAGAGAGAGAGAGAGAGAGAGAAAGAGAGAGATAGAGAAAGAGAGAGAGAGAGAGAGAGAGAAAGAGAGAGAGAGAGAGAGAGTGTCTGTGTGGGGAAAAAAGTGTGTGTGTGAGAATGTGTTCGCAAGACAGAGTGCGCAAGACTGTGTGTGTGTGTGAGAATGTGTGGAAAAAAAAGCGTGAGTGAATGTGTGTGTGTGTTGTAGACATGCACAGGTGTTGATGGCTTTGTACCTGTGTGTGTGAAAATGTTTTGCATGAATGTGTGTGGGTTTGTGAGACAGAAAGTGTGTGTGCGTGTGTGTGTGTGTGTGATGACTGCCAGGGTGACAGCTAGTACCTGGTGAGAGGAGCGACCCAGAGGGCTGGAGGAGGAGGTGACAGGCAGGTGTGCTCTGCTCTACACGCCTGTCTCCCAAAACGCTCCCCTGCACGCACACACCCTGGCTGGGAAAACACAGTCCTCCACCCCTCTCTGGCTGGGAAAACACAGCCCTCCACACACCCTGGCTGGGAAAACACAGCCCTCCACACACCCTGGCTGGGAAAACACAGCCCTCCACACCCCCTGGCTGGTAAAACACAGCCCTCCACCCACCCTGGCTGGTAAAACACAGCCCTCCACCCCTCTCTGGCTGGGAAAACACAGCCCTCCATCCACCCTGGCTGGTAAAACACAGCCCTCCACACCCCCTGGCTGATAAAACACAGCCCTCCACCCACCCTGGCTGGTAAAACACAGCCCTCCACACCCCCTGGCTGGTAAAACACAGCCCTCCACACACCCTAGCTGGTAAAACACAGCCCTCCATCCACCCTGGCTGGTAAAACACAGCCCTCCACACCCCCTGGCTGGTAAAACACAGCCCTCCACACACCCTGGCTGGTAAAACACAGCCCTCCACACACCCTGGCTGGTAAAACACAGCCCTCCACCCACCCTGGCTGGTAAAACACAGCCCTCCACCCCTCTCTGGCTGGGAAAACACAGCCCTCCATCCACCCTGGCTGGTAAAACACAGCCCTCCACACACCTTGGCTGGTAAAACACAGCCCTCCACACACACTGGCTTATGACAGCAACTGTTGGTTGCCACGGGTGACGGACTGACAGTTGAGCTTGAGAGCTTTATATTTTTGTGTCTTGACAGGAGGAGTTTTGATGCTGTTGTGGACATAATCCTCAGGAGTGACAATGAGACATGTTGTTGTGTTGTGACAGGATATTGTGGCCTAGTTTTACTCTTCGAGGATTGGCTGGTTAACGCCAGCATAGGACAGTTTGACTCAATATTAGAAGCAACATTACGGCTATCATCTGATTATTTGCTTTTCCTGTAGTTTGGGAATAACGCATCGACGTATTCCTTGACTAACTGAAAGTGCTGTATTGATGCAAGCAAAAGAAAAGCTTTTTTCTAATTTTAACAAAGGAAATCCCTTTTTGCCACAGGTGAGAAAATTAAAAATTATAATGTTACGTCTGCTCTTGTAAATGTAGTTTAGCGGAATGCTAATTTATTTGACTGTCTTTTTCTCATGGGTGGATTAGAATTCATACAGTAATTAGGGATGTAGAATCAACTCTCTAATTTAGCTGTAACTCTTCTGGCTCCTCTTGAGGGCAAACTTTTAATTCAGCAATGATTTAAAACAGCAGTGTGCTATTAAAATAGGTTTCTGCTGACATCAACAGTGTTAACGCCAAAGATAAGCAGTATCAGAAAAATGCAGAGAAAGCTGGTTAGAAAGCAAGAAAGCAGGTGAAGTGTATTAAACTATTTTTTTTTTTGCCCATGAAGGACCAAAAAGAAGAACATTATCTGTTTTTCTGAATGGGTGTCTTACACATTTATCAAAAATACTTCAACATGAAAATACTAAAGGGGTTAGTATGACTTTTTATTGACTGAAAAATACATAAGGGGTTAGTTTGATGTTAGTAGAAAATACATAAGGGGTTAGTATGATGTTAGTAGAAAATACATAAGGGGTTAGTTTGATGTTGTTGGTGTAAAATACATAAGTGGTTAGTATGATGTTGTTTGTAGAAAATACATAAGGGGTTAGTTTGATGTTAGTAGAAAATACATAAGTGGTTAGTATGATGTTGGTAGCAAATACATAAGGGGTTAGTTTGATGTTAGTAGAAAATACATAAGGGGTTAGTATGATGTTGGTAGCAAATACATAAGGGGTTAGTATGATGTTGGTAGCAAATACATAAGTGGTTAGTATGATGTTGTTGGTGTAAAATCCCACTATTACCAGGCCCCACACAGCCACCCAGCACGAGGAGCGTTGATGTTGACAGACTCTCCTGCAGGAAAAGATGTTGTTGTTCCTCCTCAGGATTCCTACAGACAAGAAGGATGTAAGGAGGGTGAAGACATTGAACCCTGACTAAACCACCTATAAAGGAGCCTATATAATGAACCAGCAGAGATCATTGGAAGGGCAGGCTAGCCTGTTTCCTCCTCCTAGAACTGCGACATCTGCTGTAAAGCACTCTTGTTTTGTCACCCTAACACACACACACACACACACACACACCCTCCACCTCCTGCCCATCACACTCTCTCCTCGACTGCTGTCCCCGTTTCCGTGGCGAGGGGGCTGATCTGTTACGCAATCAGCCATCCGTCCCTGCTTCCTGCTCGCCACATGGTGCACTGGCTTCAACCCACAGGGGGCGCTGGCAGCGGACTCCCCCGTGGGCGGTGCATCCAGTCCGTACCCCCTGCTGACTCCATCCACCCCTCCATTCCTCCGTTTCTCTCTCTCTCTCCCTCCCTTTCTCTACCCTGTATTATTTTCTTTCTCTTTCCATCTCTCAATCACCGTCTCTCTCTGAAAATTAGTGGCCATGTTTGAAGAGCATATTGGTATGCTGCAGCGCTAGCTCAGCATCAGATCATGCAGTGATCTGATTTGGGAGCCCAAGATTCTCTCCTCCCCCTGGGGGACCACTTTGATGTGCACACAGATGGAATGCAACTTAACGAAAAGCAACCAATCGGCCTCCTCCGTTCGTTCGACGTTCACGGCAGTCTGCCAGGAGTAAAAGATGTTTTTACTTCTTTTTTTTCTTCTCCTTCGTCCTTCAAATGTTGACAATATTAAAACAGTCAACGTCTCTCGTGCACGGACAGATGTATGGGAACTGGGGATGAAATAAACGGCTGTGATTGGCCCGGACACCAAACACATTTCTTGGAGTCTGGTACTGTCTTTGCATTTCACAACTTTTCCTTTGGAGCCATTAAATTAATATTCATTTTCAAGGCAGTGTTGCCAATGTGGGCAGACGCAATTGGACAGAAGCCAACAGCCTACCTCAGCCAATCAGTGCAGTGAAAAGTCACCTTGGTCATTTACAAATGAAAACAGAAAATGAGATGAATGGCCAGTGATTGGCCAGATCAGATTTGGGTCAGAGGGAAGTCGGACACTGATTGGTGATAGTTCCCAGGCCAACATTCTTAACTTTAGTTCTCCTGTCTCTTCTTGTTCTTACATAATAAATAAAACAGCTTGCTGAACAACAACTTTGCACAAACAACAACCTCTTGAACTCTCCCCAACACCTCATTCTGTTGTTTAGTGTTTATATCCTCAGGCAGTCATGCTAATTCAGAAAAGCATTTCAAATTAAATTGCACTGTCCTCACGCACCCGTTCCGTGTTCAGTAATACATTTCTCCTGGCTTTTAATGCGAGGAGCCGTCAAGATTTCTGGCGCCGCGATAAAATAATTGTTTTCGTAAAGAGTTCCTCAGCTACATTTGTATAATCTGTTTGTCATTTGCACATTAGCCAAGCAGTGAGACCCTGACAATACAGGACTGAGCACCACCTCTCATCCCCAGAGAGCTGTAGCACCGCCTGAAGAGGACCAGGGAGTGGTGTGTGTGTGTGTGTGGGGGGGGGGCTAGCAAAATATGCACATTCCCCACCTGTATGTCGCTCTGGATAAGAGCGTCTGATGAAACTAGGGAAAACCATTTGACCGATTTTGACATGCTGAGGTAAGCAATGAGGTTGCAAGAGATGAATTTGGCTGATGTTGCAATAAAGGACTTGGCCTTAGAGAGGTTGTAGCCGACTATGTTTTAACACCCACACACACACACACACACACACACACACACACACAAATTCATGAGCAGGGAGTGTGAGATGGATTCTCAACACTGTTCCTCTGGTCTTCCTTGGCAGGAAGCTGGGATTCCCAGCTAAGATTCTTAGTGTAAGATGTTCTTTTGTAGCTTCACCTAGCTACACCATCTTCTGCAGACCGCTGGGGAACTTCTAAGGAGCGTTTGAAACTGGTTTCTCAACCTTGGACAATCAATCCATCCGACTCTCTGTGTGTGTGAATGTTTGTTTCGTGTGTGTGTATGTGTGTGTGCGTGTGTGTGTGTTTCGGGCTGCATCTGAAACAGTAGGCTGAGGAGGACAGCATTGCTTATTTAAAGCTACTTGGAATGCTTTATAACACCTTTAGAAAAAAAACAACACACACACACACATACACACACACAGTGTTTAAGCAGACTTTCTCATCAATCCTTTCCTGAACAATTTTTGCTTTGTAGCAGGGGTGCATTATCCTGCTGAAAAGGTCAGTGTCACCAGGGAATACCATTCCCATTAAAAGGGCATTGAAAGTCTGCTGGGAACAAGGCTTAAGTAGGTGGGACATCCATATGAATGACATCACATCACCCAGTGTCTCCCCAATAGCTTAAGAAAGTTGCATGACCCCAATCAGTGATGTTAAAAATTGTATTTGGATCTGGTGGACTAACATACAGTCAATCTCCTCACATTTATACTTACAGGCTCAAAGTGAAGTCCAGACTTATCTTCTTCCATGGCAGCTGTAGTTACCTGAGGGTTTTAAACAAGCTCTTGCTTATTTTACGAGATTACCCCCAGCAGTCAATTCCACATGACGCTGGGCAAACAGTATGTCGATTTACTCCATATACGTCCACGATTTTTACTCTATGTTGAATCTGTAATTACTAATGAAACAACTAGAAATAGAAGAGTATTGTTCGCGGCTATCGCTCTTTTGACTTTCGTCATGGAAACAGCGTTTAACTCTTGCTCTAACGAACTCAGTGTTTTTCCTCCTCCAATTTGAAATGACCTTTACGAGTTAATTGCGACAAGTCGCTTCTCCGACAGTTAATGTTGCACGTACGGAGAGATGAAGTGTTCTTGAAACAGCGGCTCCTTAACTCACGGAGGCCACACATCAAGAGCACACACACCGTTCATGAGATCATCCACCGGCTGGGATTTTTTTTTTCTTCCTTCGATTTGATTCAGAAGGCAATTAAAACGCTTAATCTGAGCTATCAATCTCAGCCCCAAATGAAAACAAGCAGAGAGGGAGAGCTTGGTCGAACCTGCTCGTGTACTCACTGCACCTCTCCGGGTTCTTAAAAACTAAATTACAGGGGTATATTAATGAAGAGTTTATTGAAGGGTGAGTATATTCGAAATGTTGTTGTGGAATCTAACTAAACAATCATTTTCAGACTGCATGATTACAGTTATCTACAGTGAGGGAGATTAAGGGAGGAACAGAGAGAGAGAGAGAGAGAGAGATAGAGAGAGAGAATTGGCGTACTTAAAATGTAGTTTTCTGTCTTGGTTGAAAGGCTAAAAAAGAATAGAAAAAAAGAAAGCTGGGCTTTGTACCAAGTGAATTGGTGTCCAAACGAGGAACTCAGGTTCACAACATGAACTACAACACAATGCACTCAGAGCTCATTACTTTTTGAGCACCTGTGAGAATCTAGTTTCTGTGATTGGAGCCCAGGGATGTGTCACATCATCATCATCATCATCATCTTCATCATCATCATACTGATCCCAGACACTCCTGTCCAGCTGCTGAAGTAGTGTCACACATTGATGCTCTTTATATACATATTAGATTAGATAAACCTTTATTTGTCCTCCAGGGGTGGAAATTGCAGTTAGCAATGGGACCCATCATATATGTATATATATATACATACATAATATTTATATACAAATGACTGTATATATATATGACTGTGATTTTTAAATAGTCCAATTGAATATTTTCCAAGTGACAAGCTGGCTAGCTAATCGTTTTCTGAAAAATAACTTATCCTGAGGGGACCATTGAATAAATTTACATTTACATTGTCCTTTAGCAGATATTCTTATCCAGAGTGACTTACAGCAATTACAGGGACACTCCCCCTGAGGTTAAGTAGGGTGAAATGCCTTGCCCAAGGACACAACGTCATGTTGGCACAGCCGGGATTCGAACTCTGTGGAAGCCTCATATTGACCCTTCATTAGAATCAGGTGTGCTGGAGCAGGGAAACATTTGAAACTGTCAGGACAGCGGCCCTCGAGGACCAGGATTGGACACCCTTGATCAAAAGCAAAAAGGTTGGTCGCAAGTGGTGTAGGTGTGTCCCTATAAATCTATGGTGTGTACGCAAGGTACACAATTGTGCCTTGTGAAAGCAGGTTGCTATCATCTGCTATCATCGACCGATGCCCTTAAAGTAAAGCTAAAAGCATCTGCTAAATGAATACACGTAAATGTACATCAGCTCAGCCAATCTGGATTCAGCAATATCCTGCATTCAGGCGAGACATCTTTGTCAGGTCAAAGTAAAGTGCGGTTATAAACACACAACTCGCAAATTATACCAGTATTTTGACGTCTAGACGTACTATCAGTTTACGCCAGCCACATTGATATACCTGCTTTGTGCGGCGAATGACGCATGACCTAGAATCATACCTTTTATTTAAGAAACCCACAGAGAAATGTCCTGAATTCTCTTCTGTTATTCAGAAGTGTAGTCATTGAGCTAGCTCAAGGCTGCCACAGTGGATCACTAGGGAGATGGTACCATGTTTTTAGAAATGACATTTTATGTTTGTCACCATGGACGATGCACAACCGCAGCCTTACTGCTTGGCAGCTGTGTGTCGGCAGAGGCTTGAATAGGTACAATACTAACATAAGCAATGAAATTATCATACAAAGGCACTTTCGCATGCCTACATTTCTGCATGTCTTTCCAACAATACCAACATCAACAGTAATGAAGCATATCTGCTTTGTCATTTATGAACAGTAAATAAGTGGCTGCTGATTATGTTTTTACACAGTCCTGGCTGTGTCAACATGACGCTGTGTCCTTGGGCAAGGTACTTAACCCTACTTGCCTCAGGGGGGGAATGTCCCTGTACTTGTCAATCTGAATAAGAGTGTCTGCTGAATGACTAAACGTAATGGAAGCCTAATGTTATTTTTCCCCACTGCGGGACAAATGAAGGATTTTCTCATCTTCTGATCTTATAAAAAAAGGTATGTTTTGGTCATGTTAGCAGCGATCTCACAGGACAGAAGAGAAACCTCTTATACCCACTTATTACCCATCATCCCACACCTGTCCAGTGAGAGCATTAGACCACAAACATGAGTCAAACCAAATCCAACTTCACGAAATATTGAGCTGCTCTACGCCGACGACTAGTATGGAAAAGTACAAGCACTTAGGCAGCCATCACTCGTGGAACATTTAACAGGCACCTATGAAATGTTGTGCATTTGGGATTTCAAGTGTGTAGTAAGTACCCTTCTATAACCCAGATCCTCTGCACGCTAAAGTTAGGAAATTTGAAAACACGGATTAACAAGCATATCTGAGGTTTAAAACATGCTGCAAAAAAATGATGTAAGTATATGAACGTAGATTGTTACTTATTTGAAGTACGTACATTCTGCATATCTGAACCAGCCATTCTTTGATCATTATCCTAAGATGCGTTCATTAGTAATTTAAAGTAGAAAAGCGTTTCAATATGCACAAAGACAAAGACTTAACGATTTTCAGCGAGCAAGATACCATTTAGTAGAACTAAGGGCAGAGCTTAAATAATTTGTGCAAATACTCCTAACGGCCCCCTTAGGGATTTTAAATCTACATGTAATCACTTAATAGCCCGCAGACTTTAAAGTGATTATAAAACTTCACCGAAGGCCAGAGAAAATGAATCCACCATCTTCAATAGATGATCCTCGTGTAATAAAAATTAAAGTTTTGATACCTAGATATAACAGCAAAAGTAAGAAACTACATTTATAAGCGGGTTGAGTGGGTTGAAGTACACAAATACACAACCTCATTACGTGTACAAGAACTGCAGTCTGGAAACATTTCCATGTACAATTCATTTGTCAGACGCTCTTATCGAGAGCGACTTACAGCAATGTCCAAACGTTGGTTCAACCTTTCTAAACCTTTTTTGTTTTCATGTTCCCAACCTTTTAAATCCCCCCCAAACACACACACACACACACACACACACAAACGGTGACTTATTGTCAACACAGTATATGAACTGCCCTGTTAACATTGATAGATCGTTTAAAGGCCACTCGCTCCTGATACGATCGAGTTTTCCTTTAAAGTGATTGGTAGTGGTCGTTCTTAACATCGTCTCTGACTGGTGTGTTTCTGTTCCAGGAACAGGAGGTCATGAAAATCATTTTCTGCCTGGTGTGTGTGTGTGTGTGTGTGTGTGTGTGTGTGTGTGTGTGTGTGTGTGCGGCTGTTTCTGGAGTCTGGACTAAGCCTCTTTATCGCTTCGAACTCCAAAAACAGCCCCTGAACACATGTACGTGTGCGGTCAGCTTGGCCTAGTTAGGCCTGCTTAAAAAGGCATAGACTAACAAAGTGTGACTTAAATGAACTTAACATCCTTCAGAGAGGCACTGGATCAGGAGATAAGACGAATCATAAGCTGCTGTTGTTCAAATACACGCACGAAATTTGGACTCACAAAACATGTCACAAAACTCTCATCTCAGTCCATAACTGATTAAAAAATAAAGTAACAATTGATAGGCTAATAAATATGCTTTGTTGAACGGCACTGTAGAATTAGCATTCTACGTTGAGATAAATAGTTAGGGCCGACTCATGAAAAAAACGTCTAACCCATAATAATGGGCCGCTGCTCTACAAGAGAGCTGGTTTTCCATCTGGGCCCTGAAAACACTCACATCAGTCTTCTGTGACCTGGAGAGAATATGCAGCGATCTGTCAGAGGCTAGGATGATATATGATCTCAGCCTTGGAACTGCAACTGAGCTCATTCAAATTAAGATAAAATCAGACCAACTCTTACTATTTGTTATTCTCATACGAAGTTTCTTCTCATGTTTTCCTGTAATTTTCCCTTCACTGTACATTCTGTATATTCTGTCTATACTGTTCATAATATGTATATTCTGAGTATATCCATATTATTATATTCTGTTGTTAATAACTGTTTTGCACTTCTGGTTGGATGCTAACTGTATTTCGTTGCCCTGGACTTGTACCTGTGTAATGACAATAAAGTTGAATCTAATCTAATCTAAAATGTAAAGCCCTACATATTTCCTCTCAGCCCTGCATATTTCCTGTCAGGTTTAGCGCAACAACTAATTGCCGTACATTTTTTTTCAGGGAGCTTTGTCTAGATCCCACCTCGTACGACGTCAGTTCATGATTATTCAATTTGATGAGGACGTCACGGACATTGTGACTTTACCCAATGCTGTAATTACACACGCTCGACAACAAATGAAGATTACAGACGATGAACTGAGATAACGATTATAAACTTAAGAAAGTTGTGAAAGTGTTGTATACGCATGTAATTAGATTTGCATCTAATTGGAACTGTGCTTGTCAAGCACGAATCCAACATGGCCAACTCCGCTCGATGTAGTCTTGATGTAAAGGTCCCGACCGCGAATAACGCCGGTGACGTTTTTGATTTGAATTCTTAACGTTTGTAATTGAACTGTAAGGTGAGGAACACACCACAAGAATGTGTTGAAAGCAAGGCTTCAAATAACAGTTTATTTTCAATCGCTTCATTTCAAACTGAATCTGTATTTGAACGTTTGCAGTTCAGTTTCAGGCACAGCGGCACTTCAACAGTTATCACTTTAACAGTTATCACTTTGACGGTTATCACTCTAACAGTTATCACTCTAACAGTTATCACTTTAACAGTTATCACTTTAACAGTTATCACTTTGACGGTTTATTACTCTAACAGTTATCACTTTAACAGTTATCACTTTGACGGTTATCACTCTAACAGTTATCACTTTAACAGTTATCACTTTGACGGTTATCACTCTAACAGTTATCACTTCAACAGTTATCACTTTAACAGTTATCACTTTGACGGTTATCACTCTAACAGTTATCACTTTAACAGTTATCACTTTGACGGTTATCACTTTAACGGTTATCACTTTAACAGTTAACACTTTAACAGTTATCACTTTAACAGTTATCACTTTAACAGTTATCACTTTGACGGTTATCACTTTAACGGTTATCACTTTAACAGTTATCACTTTAACAGTTATCACTTTAACAGTTATCACTTTGACGGTTATCACTCTAACAGTTATCACTCTAACAGTTATCACTTTAACAGTTATCAGTTTAACAGTTATCACTTTAACAGTTATCACTGCTACCCAGTTTGAACCAGAGGAATTACAGGATATTTCTATGCATAGGTAACCTCGCCTATCTTGGTCCTTTTATAAATATATGACTACAAATGCAACAGCAAGACTCGCAATAAGGAACTTAAGAAGCCAATACTTCTAGCGTATCTCCAGCCTACAATATTATTATGCCGACAGCGGGTATTTTCGTCATATATCGACTGCCAAACTGGAAATATGAACTGGTCACCTGCAGCATCCCCAAATAAACCGGTGACATTTTGAACACGCTTCCTAATATTTCCAACAAGATGGTGCCTTGGGGAAAGAGACATAAGGATGTGTTGAAAGTGCGATGAAACAGAATGTTTAACACAACCCACGGTCAAAGAGAACATCTTAGTATCCTTTTCCCATCCAGTGCCCCTATAATTGTTCCCCCTTTTAGGAAACATGATTTAATTAGGCGGAAACCCCCCCCCAAAAAATAACATGGATTCCAATAACTCGAGTGTCTCTCAGCTATTTGCTTGCTTCAGTTTAAACTTTTGCCTTCCATTAATTGGCTCTTGAAACAGAACGAATCCCCAAAGGAGACGCAGGGACGGAGCTCTATACATTCAGTGTCTGGGATTTTTTTTTAAAAGCATCGCTCTCCTCCGCTTCTGAGAGAGGGGAAAACAGTGGAGGCTTTCTACCAGAGAAACAAACAGCAGCATTCATTAAGATTCACTCTGGCACCAATGAGGGGTGTTCAGAAGTGGAAGTGCAGCGGGAGCTGTACCACGGTGACTGTGGAAGAAGAATTGCCTTTGGGTTGCTGATTACACACAAAACACCCCTACACACGCGCACACACGCGCACACACACACATGTATTAGAGTTAGTTTAAGAGCTCTGACCAAGGCATTTATTCTTGCCATATAGCATGCGCTGCTTGGGTCATATAAATGCCCATTACCTTGAGAAATAACCCTCTCTGGTTACCAGTCAGCTGAGCTCCGGGAGAAAAAAAGTGGGCAGCGTTGGCGTGTCAGTGTGTGTGTTGCCATCGCACCAAATCCATAGTTGGAGATGCAGAAACCCTCTGCCTACTTTCTGCATTCAGCTTTTGGACGGTTTACCACGGCAACAGCCAAAAATAAGCAACAAAGGCACTGCCTCACCAACACACAACTAAGCCTAGCTGGTCTGTTACCTCCTCCTCCTCCTCCTCCTCCCCACATCCATCCCCCCTCCTCCTTCCTCCTCCTCCCTCTCCTCAAGTCCTCCCTCCCCTCCTCCTTCCTCCTCCCCCACCCCCTCCTCCTCCTCCCCACATCCATCCCCCCCTCCTCCTTCCTCCTCCTCCACCCCCTCCTCCTCCTCCCATCCAGCCCCCCCTCCTCCTTCCTCCTCCTCCACCCCCCTCCTCCTCCTCCCCATATCCATCAACCCCTCGTCCTTCCTCCTCCTCCTCCCCACATCCATCCCCCTTCCTCCCTCTCCTCCTTCCTCTTCCTCCCTCTCATCAAGACCTCCCTCCCCTTCTCCTTTCTCCTCCTCGCCTCCCTCTCCTCCTTCCTCCTCTTTCCACCCACCCACCCTCCTCCTCCCTCTCCTCCTCCCCCCCCCCACATCCTCCCCTTTCCTCCCACCCCTCCACCTTCCAGTCCCCCACACATTCTCTACTGCATGTCAGGAAAACCTCCGCATAATGCAGGTGCGGAGGACACGCGTGTGCGCTGGCACACGCACACGCGGGCAGAGACACACACAGCCAACACGCACGTATTGATATTCATTGCTACGTCGACACGGCAACACAAATATGCCCACATCCCCACAGCCCTCCCACAGACACAAGCAGTGAGGGGGCTGAAGCTGTGCTGAGATGACAGGAGCCAGTACACTGCCCACAGGAGGGAGGGAGAGAGGACTGAGAGGACTGAGAGGATGAGGGAGGGAGGGAGGGAGGGAGGGAGGGAGGGAGGGAGGGAGGGAGGGAGGGAGGGAGGGAGGGAGGGAGGGAGGGAGGGAGGGAGGGAAACAGGAAGATACAGACAGAGAGGGACAGACAGAGAGAGAGAGAAAGAAGGAGGTAGAGAACGAGAGAAAGAGACAGGGAACATTATCTTCCAGATGTAGTCAACAGGCTCTCTTTAAGCTGAGGCCCTCAGAATGAGCATGAAAGCCTTAAATATGTATCTGTGGACATCTCAGTGTCCTGCAATACGATCACATTATAGGCTGCAATTGAACTCCAGCAATACAGCCCTATGACAACCCTTGTGTGAATGAGTGTGAGTGTGCATACTGTGTGTGTGTGTGTGTGTGTGTATTGGCTCTGTGTTATGACGTGCAACGCTTGAAGAACAGCCCAAAGCTATTTATTATATATTAAACTGTAATAACAAAACTCAACCTTCTCTAATGAAAATATAATGCTGGTCTTTTCTAGGAAAGTGATTCACCTTAATTGGATTTCAATGTAGATTATACCACCTTCTGCAAGCAATTAAAACGCATGACGTGAGTGAGAATTTAAGTGAAATGTATTTAGACTTTCAGAGTGAGAAATCTTACAGTTACAGAAGCTTTAAAAAGAAAATATTCCTTAATCCTATACCAAGAAAGAGCAGGACATGCAGACAGGCAGAGATAAAGACAGTTTTACAAACCCTGCAAATCGAATTCTTTTGATATTTTGAGAATTGCAAGTTCCAGTAAATAAAATAGTTGTGCCTCGAAAAAAATATGCAAGAAAAATATCTGCAGTCAACCAAAAACAGAACAATTTCAGTTAATATGTTATTCAAAACAACACAGTAAACAAAAACATTTGACTCTAACACACTTATGATCCTTCAGGCAGTCAAACAGCAGATAAAACTTAAAAACATTTAGCATGAAAATCACACAAATACATTATCCCCTGTTTCCGGAGCTGACTAAAGTATAGGTTTGTTTTTTCATCACTTCTGACCTTCTAAACCTCCTTTTTTTGGTGGTGGTAGGGGGGGGATTTAAAGTTTACTACCTATTCCAAAAGAGTCCAAGTACAGATCCACTGGAGTTCTTTAGTTCTGCAACCTTTGGACAGTTTCCATAGCGATCATGTGAGTCTGCTGTCAACATTTGATTTAAAAACCCTCTTAATCCTAAAAGTGGGTTAGTGGGAGAGAGAGGTGATGGACAGGAAGTATATCAGGTCCTCCTTGGCAGCAGGTTTGAAGCCAGATGGTGTTCAACCTGAGGCTGAGAGTATATTTAGATCTCCTTATCTGATGAAGTCAAATCCAGCTAAAAACTCCCCTCCCTCCCTCCCTCCCTCCCTCCCTCCCTCCCTCCCTCCCTCCCTCCCTCCCTCCCTTAATTCGGTCTTTTTTAGATTCCTAACTATGCTGCTTGCGTTGGAGGTAATAAACGTGTGTTCTGATAAGTGTGCACAGGTCCCCAGGCAGTAAATTACAAGACAACACGTCTGAAGGTTTCACTAAACAAAAGACGAAGAAACACGACTTTGTTCTTAGTCAACAATACGGGTCGTCGTGTGGACGCGATCCCAACCTACTCCATCTGACGGGCGAAAAAAACAAGTTTACCAACAATCTAATCAAATCCAAACATATTTGCATGTGTGTTCTGTTTACAGGCAGTGTTTCGGAAGGCTTCCCATCCTCCCACAGAGATGCTTCTCAGCCAATTCAGAAACGCCCTCCAGCCAGACTCAAGAGGGAAGAAACTCGTTTGAGAAACACTGCGAGGAAGCGTTGGGATGAGCAGCAGTTCAGAGAGGGACCCCTTCCCTCAGAGAAGGCTGGTGACAGAGAGGGGAGCGGCAGGCTAAACATAGCCGCGCACCGAGTGACTGCACGCGTCGTCCTGAGCGCTGATGGGAAACCTTATAAACATGCGTACCCCCCCACCCCCCCCCACCCCCACGCTGTGTCTGTGTTCTGACATGTAAATTCGCCGAGCTTACGTATTCAAATCCCCGTCTTTTTTTTTCGTGAGAGCGCACGGTGAACGTAGCCCCCACCCCCCCCCCCCCCCCCCCCCCTTCTCTGAATCTTTGCTCGCAAAACGAAGCGGAAAGGCAAAACGCGGAGCGTGCCTCATGGAACAGACGGACGCTGTCTAATATCTGGACTGTGCTCCTCTGAACGCAGCTCAGGAGCAACGCTGACAGTTACACAGCTGCCGGCAGAGAGGAGATTCAAAAACACCGATGAGATGAACCAGGAGCCTGTTTCACCTTTACCCACATCATTGCACCTGCTTCTCAGGGTTACATTTACACGTAAGCCCCTAACAGCAAGTGCAGGGACATTCTGCCCTGAGGCAAGTAGGCTGAAGTGCCTTGCCCTAGGACACAACGTCATGTTGCCTCAGCCGGGAATCGAAAAAATCACAAGCCCGAAGCCAACCGCTTCTCCGGGAAAACACAGTTCCACGGAGACTGGAGAGGAATTAAACCTACCTGAAGACCAAATAGGAAGTCATGTGACAGCTGAGGGCCTGGAGAGGGCCTTACTTAGCAGAGTAAGATGGTCAACAAGGTCAGGCAGAACAGGATTCTCTCTCTCTGTGTTTGCAGACGGTAATTTGAGTTCTAAATCTCATTTTTTCCCTCCCCACCTCCCTCTTTCTTTCTCTCCTCTCTCTCTCGCTCTTTCTCTCCCTCTCTATCTCCCTCTCCTCTCTCTCTCGCTCTTTCTCTCCCTCTCTATCTCCCTCTCTCTCTTGCTCTGTCCCTTTCTCTCTCCCTCCCTCTTTCCCTCCCTCCCTCTTTCTCTCCCCCCCCCCCTCTCTCTCTTACTCCCACAAGTCCAGATCTCTGGAGCCAGAGTTAACCTACCATGGTAAAGCACACAGCTCAGGGTGACCTTGTTCTCTAAACACTGGGGAGACTCTTCATCTGTCCTGCCCTCTTCTGCCTCTGTCCTGCCCTTACCCCTGCCCCTGCCTCTACCCCTGCCTCTGCCCTGCCTCTGTTTTGCCTTGTTAAACATTAACCTCAACATCTCTTTCCGAGGTCAAGCAGCAGTGGGACACTAGTGCTTGCTGAGCAGTGGAAGACATCATTCAGTCTGGTCTCTGCCTCCTTTAAGGAACATAACGGTCTACACTACTACTAAACTTCTACTACTTCTACTACTTCTGCTACTTCTGCTACTACTGCTACTGCCTGTCGTTCATGGAATACCTGGATGTGTGCATGGGACTGGAATATAGACAATTTCCCTTGCTGTGGTTCAAAAACAGAGATAGTGCAGGGATATCTTTAATAGAATTCATCTGGAACGACAGTAGAGAACAGATGAGTCAGACCGGCTGCGATTGTAGCCGCATCACAACCTACCTGCTAACTAAATATATCCCTCCACCGCACAGAGACGAACCGCTAGAGCCTGAGTAACCTATGCTGTGTTAAGCCCTACCACGACTTATTTCAAAGATAAGAGTTAATGCACAGAGAAAGGGCTCCCCCCCCCCCTCCCCCCCTCCGCCCCCCTCCCCCACTCCCCCGCACACACACACACTTTACGCTAGTCAATCTCTCCTCCCACGCCCCAGCGGCATGATGGGAAGGTGATGCTCAGGGGGAGGTTGCAGTTTGTTTGGCTGCCCGTACTCATGCTCTCTGCATGGCTGAGGAAGGATCCTGGGTCATGTGATCTCAGTAACTCTGAGCGCAGGCAAGGACTGAAGTGAGAGAGCGAGGGGGAGGACGACACTGAGAGGGAGGGAGGGAGGTACAGGGAAGGAGAACGAGAGACAGAATGAAAGCGAGTATGTAAGATGGAGCAAGAGAATGAGAGGGAGAGAGAGAGAGAGAGAGAGAGGGAGAGAGAGGGAGAGAGAGAGAGAGAGAGAGAGAGAGAGAGAGAGAGAGAGAGTGAGTGAGCTGATGTATACGTTTAATGGAGACGAGAATGTCTGTGTCTAACATGGAGATCAAGGTTCACATCCCTGAGAGAATATCTGTAGTACGATTCATTATTGGTCCATGTTCACAATTTCCACGCCATCTCGATTCGATTTTCTCAAATGTGCAAGACACCTAAATGTTGAAGAGAACCCCGACCTCAGAGACCACATCATATATTCATGACCGATGTGATCTTACATTTAAAAAGGACGATTAATAGTTTATGAATCGGATCCCGAATCTTGATTTTCATTAGGTTGCTATGGTTACTCTGAGTGCGTCTTGTGGGGGGGTACATTTTGAACCAGATAGTTTATATGGGTTGTTTTCCCAGATGTGAGGCCTGAATAGAGTCGAGATTAACTACGACAACAACAAAAAATTTCTGCTTGACAAAATGTTCGCTAAGTCTCATGAGTTCTCTCTACAGGCGCCGACAGTGATGAAAATATAGAGCAGAGTCTAAACTCCTCTTAAAACCTTTCACTTTTTATCCCCGGTAAGTTTGAATAGAAGGTCAGAGTTTTTTCATTATTTTGTATTATTCTTTAGACAATAAGACGAACACCCTCTGGCTCTGCAGTGTTTACAACTGTATGCCTCTTTTAATGGAATTGAACCTGCATTATTACTGTTCTGTAAGTTCAAGGAATCCTCAAGGACTAGAACTGCAGTAACTGAAACAAGAATCGATCAGGATTACTGAAACTGCTGTAGACACAACAACATTCAGAAACTATTTACTCAGATATCAAAGTTATAAAATAAATAAACAAACTATTTACGCGGAAGCTTACGTGTAGTGATGGCGTCCAAGCATCCATTCTCCCATCATCCTCTCCTCCGGTCTATGGTTCCTCCGGTTGTCGTGGTGACAGGTTCACTGGAAGTTCGTGTTGGCAGCCCTGTAAGCATCATCTATGGGTATCTAAGAGTGCATCATGTTCACTTAGCGTTGAGATTCATACAACATGCTGGTACAATGCCAGCGAGGCAGTAGGGCTCTTTAGATGCTGTTCCCAAGACCTAGATCCACCGCCAAGAAAACAGTGGATCTAATAACACGTGTCGTGAGATTGGACCTGGAACGTTAATTCTGTCGAGTGGACCGCTGCTAAATGGACTTGTTTGGATCCCGAGGCCATAACAAAACAGAAAACATGAATATGTATAAATAAAATAATACAAAAAAAGAGAGTTCGGCAAAACTGGTTCAAAGTAACGCTGGGTTTTTTTCTTCTCTGTAACACTAAAAAAGTTTCGTATTTTCCGCACATCACAGTGCCCGCAACTTTAAAATGACCGTTCATCATACTAACCCCATCTTTTCTAGATCATTTTTCCGCTGTGATGTATTTATTACCTGTGAAAACCAGCTTCTTCAGAGGTGAGGTTGCCATGGGTAACGTCCATCCATCCCAGCAATGCTTCTTTAAAGCACTTACTGAGCACAGGTTACTGTTATATATTACCATGTTCACGGTCATGTTTTTTATTTATTTATATATATATTTGTGTATTTTACATTGTATTCATTTTTTTATTTTATTAATATGCCACATATATGTTCTATGTTTGCTCATTCCTGCCACATGTTTGTTAATCTTAGCGAATAAACCCCATTCTGATTCAGATTTTCCCCCACACATATTATTCCATGTGTTTCGCAATATTCAACTTTTTTTTTCAATGTTAGCCAAAGAAAACATTTGTCTGTATCTCGTCACTGGTTTTCATTCTGTACAGTATCACCCTAATTGAGAGGTGACCCTGTTTGACCCCAGTCACAATCTCTGCTGATTAAACACAGTCTGTGAAAGGCAACCCGACACATTCAACTTTGGGTTCTGATTGAAATTGTGAGGTGTGTTAACTGCTTGTTCCATCCCCCACCTGACTCGTTGCGTAAACAACCATAAATTCATAAAAATCCAAAGAATCTGAAGAAAATCGTTTTTTAAAGGATGCAACCTTGGCATTTCACACCGTATATTCTCTGTATGTTTTAAATCGGTATGCTTATTATTCATGAAGATGGCATTAATCGAAAAAGGCATAGGAAATAGATTGATTGCGTTTTGTTTACAATTTAAGAGTAACAAGGACATGCCATGTTCTTGACTTCAATAAGTAAACTCACCCTGTGGCAGAGGAGATGTGTGTACCTTCAATGAAGGTAGAACCCTCATTCATCCAGGAATGTTCTATTGTGGAAAAAGATTTCAGAGGTACAAGTTCCTGTGATTGAGAATGACTTCTGGATGGGAGGCCTGAAAAAACTCCCATCTTTCCATGGCAGGTTAAGCATGAGAAAGTCCTTTGTTGACATGACTACCACTTTAACAGTCTCTCTACCCCAAACAGCAGGGTAACTTTCCATTACTTTTCCAGGAAAAAAAAAGAAAGAAAACGTTTTTTTATGTCGTTCGGTTGAACGTCTGTGTCCATGTGAGTCACAGAGAGGAAAAACAGGTCAGGGACCAATGGCTGAGGTCGATCTGTATAACCTGCCTTGTAGTGAACCCATCTGAGCTGAAACACCACCGCCGTTTTCCATTCACCGTAAATGTGAATTGACAGCAGTCAGACCGAGGCGCAACTTTAATCTGGCCCGAAAAGAATTCTACTGGACGCCGTCAAAGATCTGGACCATCTGCGCTCGTTTGAAACCTCATGCAGAGTGATCGAATTCTCTTTGTTGAGACGACAACAAGAACGTTTGCGTGTGTCTGGGTTGAGGCTGACGTTTGGACAAGTAGAAGTGTCTGCAAATGATTTGAGTCGATACTACAGAAAGCTGCATGAAAACATATTGTCATATTGAACAGTATTAAAAAAAAACATGTTGAAGGATTCGCTTTTTCAGTTTAAATCGCAAAGAATGGACTAGACGTCTAGAAATAGAAAGTATGAATCAATGCCTCACACAGTGTGTGTGTGTGTGTGTGTGTGTGTGTGTGTGTGCATGTGTGTGTTAGCAGAAAGAAGTATCCCAGGATAGTGTTTACCCTCTTCAACCTCCAGAACACATCCAACAACATTGTGTATCTGCATCTTGTCAAGGGGTGTGTGTTAGTGTGTGTGTGTGTGTCTAAGGAGCCTGGGTCAGAGTGACCGCTGATCCACCCAGGCCCCTCGCGGAGCTGCACCCAGGCCCCTCGCGGAGCTGCACCCAGGCCCCTCGCGGAGCTGCACCCAGGCCCCTCGCGGAGCTGCACCCAGGCCCCTCGCGGAGCTGCACCCAGGCCCCTCGCGGAGCTGCACCCAGGCCCCTCGCGGAGCTGCACCCAGGCCCCTCGCGGAGCTGCACCCAGGCCCCTCGCGGAGCTGCACCCAGGCCCCTCGCGGAGCTGCACCCAGGCCCCTCGCGGAGCTACACCCAGGCCCCTCGCGGAGCTGTGTCCGGAGGCTCATTCCGGAGGGTGGTCTAGTCTGGATGTGGAGAACAAAGACGCCATCATCACCCCCCCCCCCCCCCCCGCGCTAGAAACACGATCAATGTCGTCTCCGTGGAAACCCTGGATCAGACTCTCATCTTTCCTCCCTCGTGCGACGACGTCCCGATCTTCTGCAGTTTGTTCGTTTTCATTTTTAGACCCCCAGCAGTCCATCAGGCTCCTTCTGGGCCCCCCGGGGGGGGGGGACGGGTATCTTCCTCTGCTGGGTCGCTACGGCGACCACATGGAAACAGGAAGTGGATGAACATACGGGCAGAACAGGAGGTCATGACCTCATAACAAGATGGAGAGACGTGGCTCAGATTCATGATCGTTGACACCAGTCAGTGTGAAGTTCACAGGGCAGCTGAGTCAAGCCATGTACAACATCCCATCTGTTAGTAGTGTATTTCACCAACACTAACCCCACCCCACCCCAACACACACCCCTCCACCCCAACACACCCCCCCCCTCCGGCCATACATTCTTAAAACGATTAATTGTTCATCAATGCGGAAAATAAAATCTATTTTCTTTCGACTTCCGCTAATTCCAGGTCTTGTAGTTCTCACTAGGCAATTTTCACTGTAGATTAAAATGTGTCTATCATTCTGCTGCACCCTTGTCAAGTATCTGATTAATACATTTCTATTCATACATACCAAATCTACATTTTCACTTATCGAATATTGTGCAGTTTGAAAAATACCTCTTATTTCATTTTGGCATTTTTCCCATCGAAGGCTTGATTTAAATCGTAATGATGATTGAATTGTCTTCTGGTGTTGAATGATAAATTAAATTTCAGGCATACTTTTTTACAGTTAATATTCAACACAGTTGGATTTATTAACCACCAAAGTTATTCGAATCAAAACTATTCACTGTTCTACACACAAATCAAAGTGAAAGATTACAAAAATAGACTGGATAGCAACCACACACCATTTCAGATGTATCTCTTGGTTGTGGAGTTGAAACAGGAAATACCCCACCCCCTCTTCCCTGTCCGCCCCAGGCAAGTCACTCCTCAAGTTTGAAGCAGAAACACAGACAAGTGTGAGCCTCAAAAGTCTACTTCCGGGTAAAAAGTTCACCCGTTCCAGACTCCGTCTCGTGTTCAGAGCATCACTATGTGTGTTGTTAGAACAGAGAGAACTCCACACGGATGTGTCACTGTGGCAGGTGAGAGCTGAGGATTTACAACAGTGCTGTGATTCTATTTAAAAAAAAGCGAGACACAGACAAGTCTGTCCTCTTTGTCTGCAGAGTCGGTCCTCTCTGTCGTTTCCACGGTGACGCGATGGTCGCGGGGTATGAGGTTCAGTTTATCTTTACTTGAGTTTATTTTTTTCCGTCAGGTTGTTGGGGGGGCAGGGGCGGGGGGGGGGGGGGGAGGGTTTAAATAACAATCTACATCCGTCTTCATCTCTCTTCTTTATTATCTCGGTAAGAAATCATAACTTATGCGTAGGAAGGCACAGAGGCACGAGTATGGCCCAATATGTCATCCATGTTCGAATTGCCAAACAAAACATGTTTACATTTGACATTTAGTCATTTATCAGACGCTCTTATCATCCAGAGTAGCTTACAGCAAGTACAGGGACATTCCCCCCCTGAGGCAAGTAGGATGAAGGGCCTTGCCCAAGTACACAACGTCATGTTGGCACAGCCAGAATTCGAGCCCGCATCCTTTTGATTATTAGCCAGATTCCCTAACCGCTCAGCCACTTGACATGCTAAGGAGTATGGTTCTCATGCTGGCTCTCTCTTTACTTTATCTGTGGCTGTTACATTAACAGTCAAAGCATCGTGACGCTGCCGTTTATTCACTCTAACTTCGTTCCACGTCTCTCGTTCCCGTCCTCTCTCTTTTCGAGACTCCTGGAAAATGTCTCCACAGAAGAATTTAAACACACATCAGATGAGCATAGCTATACTGTTCATAATATGTATATTCTGAGTATACCCATATTATTATATTCTGTTGTTAATAACTGTTTTGCACTTCTGGTTGGATGCTAACTGTATTTCGTTGCCCTGGACTTGTACCTGCGTAATGACAATAAAGCTGAATCTAATCTAATCTAATCTAATGAGATCTGGAAGACACCAGAAATATGGTAAACTGAGACAATGGTGTGTCTGAAACACGCACACACACACACAGTGAGTTAATGTGAATCCTGTATTGATCATCACAGGCGTTCCTTGAGGCAAACATTTAGACGTTCTCCATGCAAGCTCCAACCCATTAGCAGGACAAAAAAAACTGTTCTCAATTGATCTGCATAATTAAACAACAACCTAACAAATATTAATTTGCATTCTCCCAGGTAAAGACAAGGAGTAAACAAACATGATTTACTTGGTACAGATGGCCAATCAATGTCAATGACAATCAATTGTTGTTAATTCATGGAGCAGAACAGTTAAATTACAACTTGTATTAATAGATAAACCATCCACAGTTACACTCAATTATGGAACTATGACCTATTTGCTTTTCTGATTCTTGCCTAACATGGTTGAAAATAGAATGGTGTTATATATCACAGCAAGGCTACATATAGCAAGAAGTCAGGAGACAATAAGTAATTAGTTATCAAAAGTGTGAGTTTAAGCCTCCATCTTTTGCTACAAACCAGTTAAGTTGAAGCTATAATATGTTATTATGGGGTTTTATGCAGGTGTTACGTGTCTCGGAAAAAGGTGAAATAAGGAGGCGGAAATGTACGGTTAACAATAAGATGTAAATCTGTAATAAACGCCGTCTTCGCATCGTGACCATTTTACCTGAGCCTGTATTAGAACATGAGTATGTTCTCTAAACGGTCAAATGTGAAAAGATTGAAAACGACCACACATTCAGCACCCTGCTCATGAATATGAAGTATCCTTTAAGGGTCATATTTTATTAAATCATCAACACGGGGTTTGATATCGTACCGCATCCAATTAAGGTCCTGTCGACCATATAAGGTTCAGTGTCTGTCTGAAGTGTCTGGTAACCTTTTTAACTGGAGTTTGGATCATCTCTAACACACTCTAGATGTCCATTTGACTTAACTAACACGATCAAAGGGAATCATTTGGCATCTTTGTCAAACATCTTGTGGATTTCGACCAGTAATCCAAGTTAAGTAGGATGATGATTGATTAACCTTTCTTTTTCTAGCAGGCTGCATTCCTTAAATCAGCAGAGAGGATGCAATCAAGACATAGTATTCAAAAAACAATCAATCGTGTCTTCAACATAGCCCATTTGTACATATAATTATGATACCATTATAAACCTCTAAATGTGGAAACCAGATTCAGACTGTGGAAAAAAGGAGGTTTATTAAAGATCAGCCCCTCTTTGACCGTGGCACGTTCAACAATAGAGAACACGCGCAGTTACCAGCAACACTGCATGGCTGCTGCAAACACACACACACGCTCACATGCTCACGCAGGCACACACACGCTCACATGCGCACGCAGTCACACACACACACACACACACACACACACACACACACACACAGCAGACAGAGGCAGAGAGGCTCCCCACTCTCTCACAGCTCTACAGCACACTGCCAGGAGAACTACCGTCCTTGCGCTGTGACTCTTTTAAAAACAAAACAAAATAAAACCAGGTTATAATAATGTCTGTCGCAGTGACTAGTGACTTGGTTTCTAACTTTTTCATTTTGAATTGATGCGGTTTTGCTTGTTAATAGTTGTCTCACGTATCTTGGAGAGATGGGTTCAGCTGGATGAATCTGCTTCATTAGATCAGTGAGTTCATGCGTTCATCCTCTGCACGGTTACAGAAGATATAACATCTAAATGTTTATTATAAAGATGCCAGGTGAAGCAGTCACATCAGTATAGCAGACAGTCAGGGATCTGCATCGTGATTTTAATCTGGATTAAGGACAGAGCGTCTTCCAGACATGGGTAAGTGAAAACCTCCTCATTAAAAGCGACTCTGCGGAGATTAGTGCAGCAATCTGCTATTTAACTTTAAATTTTAACACGTTTTTTTTTTGTCCATTTGGGGGTACGAAAACACTCTTTCTATCCTTTTCCAGTTAGAATGTGAGTGCAGGTATGGTGCTGATAGTGTGATATAATATAACATTACAGCTTCTCGATACGATAAGTCTGTGAATGGATCCTAAAAAGAATATATCTATATATCTGACAAGTATTGCGCATTCATTTTGCATTATTTCCTCCATCTTCCATTCCGCGAAACTCGGTGGTTTTTGTTCGGGTAATTAGGTATGAAATATGCACATTTTTATGTCGAGTCATTCACGTTTTTGAAGTTTTAGTTGATATAATACCAAACAAAACAAAAACACAAATATGCGTTTCTAATGTGTAGATGACGCTGAGCAGAAGAGACCAGATGTCAGGAAGGTGTTCAAGGTGCAGGACAGGATGAAACCATGCTGGAGGTCCAGGTTTCCTGTGTATCCCTCTCCTCTCGACTTAAAGATGATGACTGTTTAGAGCAAGATCAATCAAGATCAATCAAGATCAATCAAGCCTCCTTCAGGCTGCTGCTCCCATCCAAATCAGAGGAGGGGAACAACTCTGTCCGCCTCTGATTAGGGGACATTCTTCTTTCTGAGGCTGTCACACTGTGTTCAGCATCCCTGCTTGGCTGGAGGGGCGCTCATCGCCTGCTGTGATGGGGGGGGGGGGGGGGGGGGGGGGCAGGGTCTGCTTACTGCCACCCTGACACAACCCCCCTGTCCACACCTGTCTCGGGGAGGGGGGTGGTCTGCAGGGCGCCCCTACTGGGAAGACATGACTGGCCAAATAAAGGACGTGTTAATGAGCTGTCCTCTCTGTCACTTTTAGTGCCAGATACTTCAACAGGCATGTCACCGAGTGTCTTCCTTTCCAACCATCCCCCCCGCCTCTGCCCCCCCCCCCCCCCCACCCCACCCCCCGCAAATCCTCAAGGTGGATCACTAGGTGAATGGGGGGGAGGGGGGGAGGTGGGGGAATCACATCAGCCTGTTAGCTGAGTGATGTCTTTCGCGTGGGCAGGGATTCAGAACAAGGTACATTCTCGGGAGTTGTTTGTTAGCGAGGGTGGAAAATCCGATGCTGAGGTGCTGCTACTGAAGGCTCACAGCAGGAGCCGCTAATTGGAGCGATCGCACCAAACAGCAGATTAGGTTCGGTGACATAGTTCCTCTCAGGCGTCGGGATCTCAACACGGACAGGTTTCAAGGTAAAATGGGCCAACAGCAATAAAAAAAAAAAAATAAAAAAAATAAAAACAATAATAATCAACAAGTCCAGAGAAATGATCCAGACAGAATGACTATTGAGTTGATGGTCTGGTTTCCTGGATCATGATTGGCTATTTGGGGGATATGAGCGATACGATGATGTTCCAGAGACGACCAATTATGTGTTTTTTTTTTATTTATTATTAGAGATCTGCTGTTGTAACCGAGCTCCAGGAATGACTGAGATAATGAGGATGTATGAGCTGTGGTCCAGGACCCAGCTGGGTATCTTAGCTCCACTGCTGTGACCGTCTTGTTGCCTGACTAATCTACAGTCTGTTCCTTTGCCTCCCTCATGGTAATCAGCCACAACACACTAGAGAACTTGTGATTCGACGCCAGGCAGATCCTCTCTCCGATTCCCAGGAACCAACCTTTTTTTTTTTTTGGGGGGGGGGGGGGGGTTCGTCTGCCAACTGTGTCACTGTGTGACGTTGGTGTAAAAATGTGTCACAAATGTGAACGGAGATTTAGATCGAGTTGTGTGATTTCCACGATCAGGAGACCGTAAGGAGGTTGTAGGTGTTGTTGTTTGGTTGTTGTTATTACAGTTCCTCTTCTGTACTGTAACCTGCTTACAATAAGTCTTAAAGAACCATGGAGAGAACAGGGAGTCAGGTGGCTCAGCGGTTAAGGTGTTGGGCTAGAGATCGTAAGGTTGCGAGTTTGATTCTCGGCTGCGTCAACATGACGTTGTGTCCTTGGACAAGGCACTTCACCCTACTTGCCTCAGGGGGGAAATGTCCCTGTACTTGCTATAAGTCGCTCTGGATAAGAGCGTCTGATAAATGACTAAATTTAAACTATGTGTGTTTCAGCAGATCAAACCATGTTTAACACTGTTTATTGTGTCAACTTATCCTACAAGCCGGAGTTCCTATTCATGATGTGTGTTCAAGATCTGTGGATTTTCTTCAAATTTGTATTTAATTCAGTAGATATATTATTCAGTAGTTATATTCATGTTTGACGTTCCAGACAATATCCAGACAATATTCGACACCCGCGATCTTGGTCTTGAGTGAAATATTTCAAATGTGTACATGTGATGCAGTTCCATTCTTCCATACAGTCACTTTTATCTTTATTTTCTTTATCTTTTATCCGCAGTACGAGTCTTGGAAAAGAGACAGAACTCAGGGAAGTGAACTTCCTCCTTTTTGGAATCACAATGAATAGTGCTTGAAAGCAGATTTAAATTGGTTTTCTTCCTCCATTTTCTTCCCTATGACTTCAATGTTTTTTTTTTTTTTATTCTTCATAAATTAATATACTGTGTAAATCCCTCTCCTCCTACTCAAATAACCCCTGGAGGACAGTGAGGGTCCTGGCCTCCACATCTACATTTTAGTCGCTCAGCAGACGCTCTTATCCAGAGCGACTTACAGCAAGTACAGGGACATTCCCCCCTGAGGCAAGTAGGGTGAAGTGCCTTGCCCAAGGACACAACATCATGTTGGCAGGCCCAGGAATCAAACCAACGACCTTCTGATCACTAGTCCGACACCTTAACCACTCATCCAGCTATCTAGTCCACCAGGCCAGGCTCATCTAGTCCACCAGGCCAGGCTCATGTCTCCCTCAGTCCAGACATGCAAACCAACACAGAATAATTGAGCTGCTGAAATTGTTGCCACCGATTTAGCGGAAAGTTTTAACACACGCTACCTTAAAACTAGCGGATGTTTTTCTCCTTAACCAACCGACAAATGTATGTTTCTGTGATGATAACCACAGCCACTGAATAGAAAAAGAGCTCTTTCTACAGTTTTTCTACAGACTAAACTGGCTCCGCTTTACCTATAAAAGAAGCTTTTATCATAAATCAGTGGATTTATACTGGCTCTTGCCTCTTGCTCGGAATTGAAATTACAGCGTGTTCCAATTTCCAAATTAATGGGCGTAAAATAATGGGTTTTAAGTGTGTAAAAAGGTACTTCATTTCAATATTGCAATTTCTGTGCGACCAATTAATCTCTGTTGCATGATGGCTGACTCGCATTGATAATATGTCACACAGACCTTCGGCTTGAAAGTCCTTTTAATTTTACATGTCTTAAATCTGAGAGAATACACTCAATAATGCAATGGATTAGACACAGTGTGCTGGGACAGAGCTAGTCTAAGCAACATCGTCGTTCTAAAACCTTTCTGTGTTAAGAAGAAGGCATTTTGTACGTTGAAATTCTCAGCGTGTGACTTTTCTTTGAAATTTTAAAATGCTTTAAACTCAGGTTTTAAAGGCTTTTAACTATTTAACTGACATTTATAAGATGGAAAACCTCCGTGAAGTTAAGTCTTAGGTCAAAGCCACTTACCGCTGGTCTTGATATCTCTGTCTAACTTCTGTTAGTCTGATTTTTATTTTTCTGTCACCGTGTGAGGCGTTACTCAGAATTAATCAGGTTGTTTCATTTTTATTAAAGATGATAAAATCATGATGATAAGATAATTCCGTTTAGGAACGATTCCCTCCAAGAACGTTCTTCTTTTTTACGAAATGATATCGAAAAGGACAACATTGACTGGTAAACATTTCCAAAGTTATTGGATTCACGTATAATAAACTTTGTCCTGCGCAGTTACAGTTAGGGGATGTGTAGTATTTCCAAGTTCAGAAGGACCTAATCAAATCTCCCTCCCTTCCTCTCCCTCTCTCCCTTCCTCTCCCTCTCTCCCTCCCTCCATCCCTCCCTCTCTCCCTCTCCACTTTCATTTTTTTTATCTGCCTCCCTCCTTCTCCCTCCCTCTCTCCATCTCCCTCCCTCCCTCCCCCTTCTCCATCTCCCTCCCTCCCTCCTTCTCCCTCCCTCTCTCTCTCCATCCCTCCCTCCCCCCTCTCCATCTCCCTCCCTCCCTCCTTCTCCCTCCCTCTCTCCATCCCTCCCTCCCCCTTCTCCATCTACCTCCCTCCTTCTCCCTCCATCTCTCCATCTCCCTCCCCTCTCTCCCTCCCTCCCCCCTCTCCCTCCCTCTCGCTCTGTCTGAATCCACCTCCCTCCTGGCCACTCTGTGTAATAGCCTTGAAGTCAGTTCACTGAAGCTCTTTGCATTCGGATGAAATATCAACTTGTTGTTGGGCCAAAAGGAAGGAGGATAGTCGACCAGGTCGTGGCTGCCAGAATCTCCCCTTTTCTTACCAAATGGGAAGGCCTCTATCTTCAATAATGTCCAACGTCTTGCTTTTAAACGAACTGGCCGGTGGTCAGAATATGCTGTGAGTTCACAAAGCAATACAAGCGGAAAAGACTCAGCACAGAAGGTGACGCTTTCGTGGAATCGAGCGGTTTTAAAAATCTTCTCTTGAGGCGTCTATAAACCAGCAGCTAACCATTCACTTCATTTCATATTTAGTTATTAATCAGACGCTTTTATCCGAAGCGACTTACAGCAAGTACAGGGACATTCCCCACCTGAGGCGAGTAGGGTGAAGTGCCTTGCCCAAGGACACAACATCATGTTGGCACAGCCGGGATTTCGAACCCGCAACCTTCTGATTACTATCCTGATTCCTTCACCACTCGACCACTTGACCCACTCCCACAGGCCTTTAAAAAAAACATAGAGTCGCTGAAGTCGATCACGATATGAGACCCCAACCGCCAAATGTGCACCGTGAACCGTGCCACCAATAGAGGAGAACAAAATGAGACATTTACATTTAGCAGACGCTTTTATCCAAAGCGACTTACAGTAAGCACAGGGACATTCTCCCTGAGGCAAGTAGGGTGAAGTGCCTTGCCCAAGGACACAAAGTCATGTAGCCACAGCCGGGGCTCGATCTCACAACCTTCCGTTCATGAAGCCAACGCCTTAACCCGTTGAGCCATCTGACTCCCCGAGACATAATGAAAACAGTCCAATTGATTTAAAACTTAAACTAATGTTTATTTGACGTTCCTCCCCCTGAGGTTAGTGTCTCGTGTGCCGTGTGCTCATGTTAGTAAACTAAAATCGACCTTTGAACTCCCGCCGTTATCTCCAACCCAATTCGTATCCCTACAGAGACGAGCTTTGGCATTCCCATTCGTCTTAACGCTATTTATCTTCGGAGCATTGTTGATTAATCCTGTCTTAGTCTACTGGAGCTACAGGACATTAGTCCACCCTGTGATGAACTGACTGTAGATGGACGCTACATTAAGCCCTGATACATGGGAGATACAGTTTACAGCCAAACGAATGGCGTGTCACTTTAATGACCGGTAATGACCGAGCGATCAATCAGCGATAGCAAGCCGACGCGCCTCCTGTTCCTGTAACTGCCCCCATGGGTGCGTTATATAGACACTTCTAGTGAGGTTTTATCGCTTCACGTCCGCGCTGAGATCTATGTCGAGAGGATGCGTGCTAATTAGCCTCGTCGTCGTCTCGCGGAGGCGGGGGGAACGAACCAGAAGTTTCTCGAGCAAGAGCTCACGAGGATATCAGCGGGAGATCGGTACTAATTTTAATTCTTATGATTTCAAACGTATTTTTGTATATTTTTTTCGGTACCACATATCCCCCCCCGCTTTGCCATCTGAGCACACGCATCAAGACAGGATGCCGGTTGCTAAGAGGCGACGCAGTGTTTGGAGTTCTCCCTGAGTGCTCCAAAAGGAAAGTTCTAATTGCTCCAATGGGATTAGCATTTAGGTTAAACTGTTGACTCTGTAGATTTTCTCCCAAAAATGCTTAGCTGGCGGTCGCTGTGGCACTTTCAGTGAAGGTGATGGCTTTGTTAAGCCTTGTGTTTGGCTTAACTGACCCGACACCACACACACACACACACACACACACACACACACACACACACACACCTCTACACACACACACCTCTACACAAACAGCTTTTAAGATCAAGATTTATCACTTAAAACAGCTTGGAAATTGCGCAGCACGATGGTTTGTTTTTCTCAAAAATTCTCTATATCCCCCAAACAGTATTTGTGGGGGCAAATCATGTTTGTTTACTCCAGTAGGCCTACAGGGGCAGATTCAAATTGTCCCAAAACAAGTTCTGAAACACGGTTCTGAAACATACGCTGTTCTACCCACAGGGCAAACAATAATCGTACGCAGCACGTTCTTTAAACTAACACAAGCTAATATAAGAAACCCCTAAAACTAAAGTGTTTTATCTAAAGCCAGTCTTTCACAGGAATTGAATGCCAGTTGTCACACGTTTGCAAAAAGAGACCGAGTCGTTGCTGCGTCTGTAAGTGTCAGTAACTCGATAAGGCGGTCAGTCTCTGAGGGATAGTAGCCTAGGGCAGTAATGTAGGAAAGCTAGCCCCGAAACTCTCCACCACCGGTGATGGTTTTGGTAATCATGGTCACCATGAAGTCGTGCCAATAGCTCGATCCTCTCTTTTTCAGTCACGCGTGAGATTGGGAAAGAGCCCCGCTGAGAGGCTGTGATAGGTTGCCTTCTGCCAATCACGGCACTGTTGATGCCTTCCGTGAGATGTTGAAAAGCGTTCTTTTTTTACCAACTAGTCTTTCCTTGAAGTTGTGGGCTATCAAACTACCCTCAGTCAACAGTTTGGGTTATTTATAGATTCGGATTAGCATAACAATAAAAGCTAATGTTCCTTCCTATCCATCCCAGTTAATGTTCGCGCTAACGACTGTATTTGAATCTGACCCTGAAGGGTTAGAATAGCCTCGTTATTATTTTCTCCCACCACCACACCTTGCAGGTGGTTCAAGTCAGCACACTGTGGGTTTTGAACCGCACACCTGTTGTTTGTGCGTGTGTGTTGGGTGTGTGTGTGTGTGTGTGTGGGGGGGGGGTGGTGCTGGGTTCAGATCTAAATCTAGCTGATGAAGGGGAATGACAAAACACATAAAAGCAATATAAAACCATAAAACAATAATAATGTAGGCAATGAAGCAATGATACAAGGATACAATGGTTATAATTTCACACAGAGACAGAGACACACATGGAGAGAACAGTCAGACAGAGATGCACTTTCGCAATCTCCCCTCCTGCTCTTTCCTGGAGAGAACAGTCAGACAGAGACACCCTTCTTGGCATCTCCCCTGCTCCCAAAGTTCATCTCTGAGGCTCCTCTTTTTATTAGGAAGCTCACAGTTCATTTACATAGTTCACAGTTCAGCATCAGGTATAGTGTGGACAACACTTCCAAAGTCCATCAATCAACACAAATGTAATCTAAGAATGTGCTTGTCGAAGCCTTTATGGCTTGATTGAGTTTGGGCCTGGGTTTTAGGAAACAACCCCCATCTTGCAGATAATCAACCCAAATGGTTATCTCCACTTCAAAGCACGTTCTCTCTTCAAAGCACATACTCTCTGCAAGACAAACTCCAAAAGCACATACACAAGCTACAATTGTATCAATTCGATGAAAGTTGTAACAGCAAATATGGGATTACTAAAAATGATTGTAACAGGTGGGGTGGTGGGTTATCTAACAACAGGCTACGTCTCCATAAGCAAGCAAGTTCTCCGCGCGAAAACAAGATCGGAAACGAGGATTTGACTCGTCTCCTGCGGAAGATTCATCTAGGAGGGACGATCAAAGCTCGTGTGTGTATAAAGGGGTTGTGTGTGGGGAGCACAGCCTCAGTGCGCGTCTCGTTCTCCAACCCTGGTTATTAAAGCCTCTTCGCTGTGATCTGTCTTCATAAAAGATTAGCGACACAGGATCGCTAACTCCGTGCACCACGAGCGAGCAGATCAAAGACGGCAACTGATAAGATTTGCGCGGGAAACTGTTATGCCTACGCTGAAGGTGAATGGGGGGGTTGGGGGGGGGGGGGAGGGGTGGAACGACAGTTTTTCTTTCAATTCTGAAAATATAAAAACAAGGGTCTCGATGACACAGCTTTCTGTAATAGAGGATAATGGGATGCAGCCAGGGTCAGAGGAAGGTGCTGCTGGGGAAGAGGCACATTGTTTTCCATCTCAAAATCCATGAATATGTAAATGTTCAGGCTGTTCCACTCTAATATGTCTTACTGGTTCTCTAATGCTTTCCCCTCCCCCCCCCCCCCACCCATCTCCCTCTCGCTCTCTCTCCCCCCCCCCCCCTCCTCTCCTTCCCTCTGCCTCGGAAGGTTCTCCTCTATTTGACAGACGGCCGCCGCACCTCCTCCTCCTCCTCCCCCTCCTCCTCCTGCCAGCCCTGCTCTTGCTCTGCGCCGCCGAGCGCACCTGCCCCAACAGCTGCCGCTGCGAGGGCAAGATCGTCCACTGCGAGTCGGCCGGCTTCCAGGACGTTCCGGAGAACATCTCGGTGGGGTGTCAAGGTCTGTCGCTGCGCTACAACGACCTGCACACGCTGCTGCCTTACCAGTTCGCGCACCTCAATCAGCTGCTGTGGCTTTACCTGGACCACAACCACATCTCCGTCCTGGACAGCAGAGCTTTCCAGGGGGTCCGCCGGCTGAAGGAGCTGATCCTGAGCTCCAATCGGATCACGTCGCTCCACAACGCCACGTTCCACGGGGTGCCGAACCTGCGCAGCCTGGACCTGAGCTACAACAAGCTGGAGGTTCTGCAGCCGGGGCAGTTCCACGGGCTCCGCAAGCTGCAGAACCTCCATCTGCGTTCCAACGGCCTGACCAACGTCCCCATCCGAGCCTTCTTGGAGTGCCGGAGTTTGGAGTTCCTGGACCTGGGCTACAACCGCATCAAGGTTCTGACCAGGACCACCTTCCTGGGTCTACAGAGGCTTATGGAGCTGCATCTGGAGCACAACCA
>CM059311.1:4292500-4295000 GCA_030340665.1 Neosalanx taihuensis
CTGCCCCCCCCCCCCCCCTCCCCCCACCTCCCTGAGTGGACTCACCTCACCTTACCTGCCGTTTATTTTTATTTTTTTTACTTTTTGCTTACCGTTATTGCCCCCACCCCTCCCACCCTTACCCTTGTGTGCTTTGCGAGACTGCGTGCTGTTGCTACGAAGGAGTTTCCCTCGGCATAAATAAAGTGATCTGAATCTGAATATAACCTCATCAGCTCTCACACTGTTACTGGATTCCATCCGTGGTCTAAAACCCAGAGAAGGTGGTGAGATGGCAGTTTTTTTTGTTTTTTTTTTTCGTTTGAATCTTGTCGCTTGTTCCAGGCTCCGGTTAATAATTGAGCAGCAACCGTCAGCTTGGTTTATCTTGATGAATAAGTGGCGTACTGTCGGTCGGCGAGGAGAGTTTTGCCTTTTGTTACGAGCTGTGTGAGACGCGAGCGCGAATTCGTTCCCAGCGGAAGACCTTCGCTGAAGCTGGGCGAGGAGAGAGGAGGCTGTTACCATGTTTCTACAGCGCTGTATGTGTGTACAGTTATGTGTGTGTGGGTGTACAATTGTGTGTGTGTGTGTGTGTATGTGTGGGTGTACAGTTATGTGTGTGTGGGTGTACAATTGTGTGTGTGTGTGTATGTGTAGGTGTACAGTTGTGTGTGTGTGTACCGTTGTGTGTGTGTACAGTTGTGTGTGTGTGTGTACAGTTGTGTGTGTGTGTGTACCGTTGTGTGTGTGTGGGTGTACAGTTGTGTGTGTGTGTACCATTGTGTGTGTGTGTGTGTACAGTTGTGTGTGTGTGGGTGTACAGTTGTGTGTGTGTGTACCATTGTGTGTGTGTGTACAGTTTTGTGTGTGTGGGTGTACAGTTGTGTGTGTGTGTACCATTGTGTGTGTGTGTGTGTACAGTTGTGTGTGTGTGGGTGTACAGTTGTGTGTGTGTGTACCATTGTGTGTGTGTGTGTGTACAGTTGTGTGTGTGTGGGTGTACAGTTGTGTGTGTGTGTACCATTGTGTGTGTGTGTGTGTGTACAGTTTTGTGTGTGTGGGTGTACAGTTGTGTGTGTGTGTACCATTGTGTGTGTGTGTGTGTACAGTTGTGTGTGTGTGGGTGTACAGTTGTGTGTGTGTGTACCATTGTGTGTGTGTGTGTGTGTGATGACCGAGCTGTTAGCCACAGGAAGGCTCCCAGGCGGGGGCCCTGTGCTCGCAGAACACCCTTGGAGAGAAGCAAGATAAAAAAAAAAAAGATTCCTCTCATGCCTTCATGGTCGTTTCAGCCTGGTCATCAAACGCAGGAATACATTAAATATGTCCCATTTAGCCGGTCCCTGTGGGGGAGGGAGGGGGGGGGGGGGGGGGAGGGTGGCCTGGTGCTGCTGTTTCATCGCCAAGAGCAGAGAGAGAAGACCACGGAGCAAAATAACTGGGAAGAATTCGCATGGCGGCCGGTCTGGCGTTCAGAATGAACCGCTGTGGAGTTCTGATGAGGGATATTCAGGCAGAGAAGGAGACTAAAAGCCAGGCGGCCATGTTTGTAGTTCTTTCTAGATAACATCCGAGGTTTTTAGTTTTGTTTACAATAATGTGTACCTAAAACAAGTGGCATGTTTCTTGGGGGTTTGGTGGTTTGAATCCGGTTTTGGGGCCTTTAGCTACATGTCTCTCCCCCCCTCCCTCTCTCTCTCCCTCCCTCCCTCTCTGTTTCTCTCTCTTTCTCTCTCTGCCCTCCCCTTTCTGTAACATAGTCGTCCTCAACCCTGGTCCTCAGGGGCCCCACTGTCCTGCATGTTTTAGATGTTTCCCTCCTTCCCACAAACCTGATTCTAATTGCATGTTTGTTACCAAGATTCTTCCGAGCTACATATCGACGTGTTCATTTGAATCAGGTGTGTTGGAGCAGGGGAAACATCTAAAACATGCAGGACAGTGGGGCTCCTTGATGACCAGGGCTGGGGGGGGGGGACCACTGCTGTAACATACTACAGTTTAATAAAGCCATCTTCTTTTATGGGTACATTTTCTTGTGTTCCTTGAAGGTATAGTTCAGTTACAGTGCAGTTCTACTGGTGTTTGTGAATCTCCTTTGTGACCTAGTCGCTTCAAAACAACGGCCCACAAAATCCAATTGGATTTGATTCAGATCTTTTGGAGTCTCGGAGGTAGTGAGTGAATGGAAGCAGCTGGTTTTAAACTCGTCTCTCTGAGCCACAACCCAAAGAAGTCCGAGACACGAACCTTCTTCAAACTTCATCACGAGAACAAATGAATCTCGGAAGATGAATGCAACGTATTATCTCGAGCGTGCTTATTTTCAAGAGGTGCAAATGATAGCGACAGCTGTGGCGATGCCTGGCTTGCTATGTATAGACTCTCCTTGGAGTTTGAACGCTTCCACCCAACTGCCAATTACACACACACACACACACACACACAAAACAGCGTTTATATCAGGACTGAGTGTCTGCTTCGCACATGCTTTGTCCCCAGGTTGGTAGAAACTTGT
>CM059311.1:4300000-4310000 GCA_030340665.1 Neosalanx taihuensis
GGACAGGTTCTACTGTGTTAGAGAACAGGAGGGGGGGACAGGTTCTACTGTGTTAGAGAACAGGAGGGGACAGGTTCTACTGTGTTAGAGAACAGGAGGGGGGGACAGGTAATACTGTGTTAGAGAACAGGAGGGGGGGACAGGTAATACTGTGTTAGAGAACAGGAGGAGGGGACAGGTTCTACTGTGTTAGAGAACAGGAGGGGACAGGTTCTACTGTGCTAGAGAACAGGAGGGGGGGACAGGTTCTACTGTGTTAGAGAACAGGAGGGGGGACAGGTTCTACTGTGTTAGAGAACAGGAGGGGGGGACAGGTTCTACTGTGCTAGAGAACATGAGGGGGGACAGGTTCTACTGTGTTAGAGAACAGGAGGAGGGGACAGGTTCTACTGTGCTAGAGAACAGGAGGGGACAGGTTCTACTGTGCTAGAGAACAGGAGGGGGGACAGGTTCTATAAAGCAGGAGAACACGAAAGGGAACAGACCCTTTAGAACCACAAAGAAAAAAATACTTATCTTGTCCAAGTGCAAACAGTTCTCTTGTTCTGATGTCCGTCAGTGTTCTGCTGTTGCTCCAAGGACAAGATGAAACTCGGACCGCACGACTGTTCCCAAGTGTTTATGTCTGCGGGGGGGGGGGGGGGGGGGTGTTCTCTTAGAAGAGGGGAAAACATTTCAGGAGAAGCAGGGGGTCGTAAATAACAGAGATGGAAAAGTGTTAGTAAAGGACACACAGTGGTAGTTAGTTTATAGTTTAAAGTTCAGCTTCGTTCTCTTTTCTTTATTATTTTAAACTTTCTTTTACGTACTTGGCTTTCTGCCGCATTAATTTAAATTGAAATCGCTGGGGCCCTTGTTGTCGCCCAATGTTTGAATAATTAAAGGGTGTTTTTTATTTATTTGGCAGTAGAAACATTTTGGGACCGCATATTTTGAAAAAGGGGCCTGAAGATGTTTGTTAGCTGTTTGAAGATGACCATATATACAGCGTCGCCCTGACGACGCTTCCATCCTTACCAGTACAGAGTACAGATGGCTGTGACTTGTATGAATGTTGTTTTGTTGTCTTGTTGTTTCAATACCGTGGAGAACAAAGACTTAAGAAAGATTCAAGAAGAAAAAAGACAATTCTTCTTCTTCTTCCAGTCAGTCTTCAAGGTGGATTGCTCCCTGTTAACCAAGAAAACGTTCTTCATGCTTCATACTAAGTGTTCCACGTATACAAAATGCTGTTTTGTAAAGAAGAATGACTAAAAGGAGAAAGAAAAACTTAGAAGGACGGAAAAATCTTTACTCTGAGGAAGAAAAAAAAAGCTAAACACCATATTGCTGTGTGTTTTTGTGTAGGTGTGTGCGAGTGTGTGAACGTGTGTGTGTGTGTTTTGTGTGTGTGCGAATGTGTGAGTGTGTTTGTGGTTTGACTTTCCATGCATCCATGCTTACCTACCTAAGTATGAAATAGAGAGGGAGAAAGAGTTCCTAAACTAACCTGGCCCTCTTAATGTGGAGATCCATCACTGACTTCAGTCATCTTCACAAATCACATCGCTCACACACACACACACACACACACACACACACACACACACACACACACACACACACACACACACAAAGGATCCACACTCAAACACACACAGATGATCCACGCACACACAGATGATCCACACACACACACACACACAGATGATTCACACACAGATGATCCACTCAAACACACACACACACCCACACAGATGATCCACACACACACACACACAGATGATCCACTCAAACACACACACACACACACACACACAGATAATCCACTCAAACACACACACACACACACACAGATGATCCACTCAAACACACACACACACACACATAGATGATCCACACACACACACAGATGATCCACACACACACACACAGATGATCCACACACACACACACACACACACAGATGATCCACTCAAACACACACACACACACACGATGATCCACACTCTCACACAAATCTCCTCGCTTGGTTGATTTGTCAGCCTCAGTGAATCAAATCTCCATGATATCCCCTGAAAACATGCAGGTGTAAACTGAACACCTGGAGCTGGGACTGTATTTGTACCATTGATTCTTCACACCATATTTCCCTAGATAAAACTAGACATTTATACATATCGCATACACATCATTCTCACCTTGATTTCATGTGCGACCGATTCTGCGGTTGTTAAACTGTTTACTTTTATCTACACTTATAGGGGCAGTATCTTGGAGAAATGGCAGTTTAAAGTTTAGCTTTAAGTCTGAGTCATAATACCGTTTGGAGGCAAAATATTACTCTCGCCTCCAAAGACTAATATATTCAAGCATTCAGGCTTTCAGCTATACCATTAATCTGTTTTTCTAATCGGCGCTCTTTTAAATGCAGGCGTCGAACCGAGAATTAGAAATAAAGACTTTGTTTTCATGAAATACATATTCAGGCTGATTGTGGTTTCTGATAAAAGCTTTATGAATGGATTCAGGATCATCAGTAGTTTGAGGGGACTTTGGTGGTGAAGTGACAATTTGAATAAAACGTTAATTTCATTTACGTTGTCGGTCAACTGCACGTCACAACTGGAACACTGGAGACGTTCAGATAAATTAGATCAGATTAGATTAGATTCAACTTTATTGTCATTACACAGGTCAAGTACAGGGTAAATGAATGAAGCTGTATATATTTTCCGGTCTGTGTTGATAAGAACTGATTCAAAGTCATTAGAAAACAAGGCAACAAAACACCAATTACAGCACTGCCTGTGTAAATTGCTCTCAAAAGGACTAATCTAGAACGAATATCACCAAAATGATGAGGATTGTTCACAAAGCCAATATGGACTCAATCCAGAGAGGGCCACTAACCGCTGATTACGAGGGGATGAAATGAATTAAGCAACAGTTGAAAGTACTAATACGAAACACAAACAACTAAGGGATAATGTCTGCAAACACGAAGGAATGAAAGGTTTGATTGAACGATAGCCTTAAACTGGCTCAGTAAGGCTAGAGGTCGACTTGTAACCTGAAGGCTGAAGGCTTATGTGAGAGTGAAGGGTTGTCTTTGTGTCTCTGTGTTACCCTGTGATTAGCTGGCCCCAGTCCAGGGTGTTCCCCCTCCTAAGTCCCCAAGTCACTGGGATAGGCTCCAGTCAGCCACGACCCCTGACGGGAACAAGCGGTAGAAAATAAGACGAGAATAAACGAGGAACGATTAGAGGAACGTCTAGAGGAACGATTGCGTTCGATTCCCCGGCTGTGGCTACATGACGTTGTGTCCTTGGGCAAGGCACCCTTCACCCTGCTTGCCTCAGTGGGGGAATGTCCCTGTACTTGCTGTAAGTCGCTAGATGCACAGTACATTTGGATGAAGATGTGGAGGGCAGGGTGGACAGGGTGGAGGATGAAGATCTGTTCAGGAGGACGTGGGATCGATCGGCTGCTCTCTCATACCCTGGAAACCGTATGATGGAACCGTAAACCTCACTATCTTCCTGGGTGTTCCCGCTGGTTCTCCATGCTACTGTGGAGCATGTGAAGAGTATTTTTGTGATGTTGCTTGTAAAAAAAAAAGAAAGAAAAGGTTTTGCACAAATAAACGTTTGATTGAATTTCGTTTCACTTCCGTGGAGAGAAGTTGTTTTATATAAAGTCACCATGTCACGTTACGCTAAGTCGTTCTGTCAGCATATCGTCTGGTGATTTATGAAAGAATAGGGGGGAGAAACACTCATCAAACTGGAATAATAATTATTTGAAGCGCGTTCGCAAATTTCCAACGGAAAGTAAACAAGTTCCAGGTAGGGTCGTTTGTCTTGTTGCGTACGGGGTTTGTCACATCTCTGTGTGGGGAGACGATGATGAACTGTTTTAAAGGGTTCGGAACCTCATACATCCAAGATCGTTTGATATATATTTCTTCGGCGTGCTCGGTAGATTGCTGCAGATGAAAGGTCTCATTTATCTGCCTCTTTGAAAACATATACGGCTTGAATATTTAACACACCGAGGTTCGTTACTGCCACCGACAGAACGAGCGCGCGAGGGCGAGCGTGCGAGGGTGAGCGTGCGAGGGCGAGCGTGCGAGGGTGAGCGTGCCTGCCAGAATGTGAATGAGTGAGCGACTGCCAGCCTCAAAGTGGCCGTCTGACTGAGCCAACCACCAAAGAGACACACATGAAAAGTGTCCATGTCACCTGCCACACACACACACACACACACAACGCGGTTCTACAGGCGGTTCCACCGTGGTTCCTAACTCTGCTCCTTCTGAGGACCAGGATTGGACACCCCTTGTTCTAGAACTCTCTCCCTTGCTCCAACACACCTTGTCCAAAATGAAAAGGTCAACACCTGGTTATTCCGATGAGCTTCGGGAAACAATCCTTTCGTTTGAACCAGGCATGTCGGAGCAGGGAAACATCTAGAACATGCAGGGTGGGGGGTGGGGGTCCCCTGAGGACAAGGGTTCAACGAAAGGCCCCTCGTCTCCCCAGACTGAGAGTTAATCTTGGTTCCTGGTCCTTTGAGCCGAGCCTACCCAGCCCCCTCCCGCCAACCACTCCTTTCCTGAGGGTAGATTAGCGATGACGCCGAGCCAAGCTCTAGTCACAATCCAGTTGGGCGCTACACTCTCACCCCCCCACCCACCCCCCCCCCCCTCCTCCCTCCTCTGCGTTCACGCCAGACATTGTTAGAGAAGTCACATGACTCTCGCTGGTCTGAGCGCGGGCAGTGTGGTGCGGTCGGTCTCCAGCACGCGGTCGTCTTGGACCAAGGTTACCAACAATGCAGTTAGCTCATATTCAGGCCTGGTTCCTCTCCGTTCCTCAGTCCTCGGTGTTTTCTGTTCTCCTGTGATAACGCAACGCAAGTGGACAGAAGGCCCTGCTGGACAGAACTAAAGCTGGGAGGGAGGGAGGGAGGGAGGGAGGGAGGGAGGGAGGGAGGGAGGGAGGGAGGGAGGATGAGAGAGAGGAGAGAGAGAGGAGGGAGGATGAGAGAGAGGGAGGGAGGGAGGATGAGAGGGAGGGAGGGAGGATGAGAGAGAGGGAGGGAGAGAGGGATGGAGGGAGCATGAGAGAGAGGGAGGGAGGGAGGGGAGGATGAGAGAGGGAGGGAGAGAGGGAGGGAGGATGAGAGAGAGGGAGGGAGAGAGGGAGGGAGGATGAGAGAGAGGGAGGGAGGATGAGAGAGAGGGAGGGAGGGAGGATGAGAGAGAGGGAGGATGAGAGAGAGGGAGGGAGAGAGGGAGGGAGGATGAGAGGGAGGGAGGGAGGGAGGGAGAAATATGAATGGGAGAGAGGGAGAGAGGAAAAGGGGAGGGAGAAAGAGATGGGGTGGGTAGTAGTAGAGAGGGGGGAGGGGGAAGTACAGAAGGAGGATGAGAGAGAGAAGGAGGCGGAGAGGTGGAGGAATATGAATGAGGGAGATGGGGAGAGGGAGACAAAGAGAGGAAGGGGAGAAACTGGTAGAAAGGAGAGGAGAGGGAAGCTTTGCTCCCAGAGAGAGAGAGAGAGAGATGCTGTCGTGTATTTGTTAGCTTCCAATCCCCTGACAGGGTGTTACCTAATTACATCATGTTTAGAACCAACTAATTAGCTCATACACTGACGGCCTAATTAAAAGACACGCTGCTACTGTTGAAGACAGTGCCGAACTCGTTTATGGGTGAACACCTTCCTCTTCGCTGGAAAAACATTGCAGTCGTCCAAGCACTCTGAAAAGATAATCCTACACATGTCTGGCTTGTATTTCACTCCAACAGATTTAGTTTGAACCAAAACAGCTTTTTTTTTCAAATAATATCAGGCCTTGGTTTGAAAAGAAAAAAACCTTAAACAACCTAAGCACGTAACGTTAGTGAGTGTATACCGATAGACGACTAACCTGCTTTAAAAGACTATCTCAGCATCCACTGATAACCTCTAATAGTAACGTGCTTCAGCGTTGCAGGGGTGAACAAGTTCATAGAGATTTGTATCGACTCGTGTGCGACCCGAATCCGACAGATAACCCTCCGTTTTGGGAGCTGCGGTCGGATAATAATGGTTGAATCAGAGAAGCTGTGGGCTTCCTAGACGGAGCTTTGCGTCATAGGTGAGCTCGAACCTCGAGCCGCGCGCTCTATCTTCCTAACTCCGCGCAGTTATCAGAGAGCCGCAGAAATTGCTTAGACTCACAAAAAAATTCTAAATCATCTCGGTGATTTGCTCGACGTTATTAAGAAATGAGGATTTACCTGGAGTCAAGCTTCTCAACGAAGACTATTTTTAGGGTTAGATTGCAGCCTAGGGACTTTTCTAGGAATATTTCAAGAAGGTACCCGCTCATCCGTGATGTAGACTCCTTAAATACTACTTAAAAGGTGGAGATAAATTCACAACTGATGCCAGTTGAAGTTTGCCTACTTTATTGGAAACCTACAGCTTTATTCAGCAACACTTTAAAGGAGAATTCAATCCCAACAAGTCACACCGTAATGCAACAAGCAGCACTGTGGACAAGGAAAATTGGCTCATTTATTAATATTCCTTCAGAGAGTAAAAACCTGCCTTCATTGATTGCCACATAATTACCACGGTCGTGAAAAATTATACAACACATAACACAGATGCATGCTTGGTAAGCAGCAAAGATTTAAGCCTGACTTACTTACCAACTGTATGGCAACTAAGATAATTCAGTTGAAAACGAGACACATAGCCGTTACTATCCTGGAAGAACTTTTGATTTTGCTCTAAGTAAAAAGCGTAGCAAGATTAGCTGAACACAATGAGAATCACTGTGATTTCATTCACAATATTTAATTATAATTCCACCCACACCCCCCCCTCCTCATCCATATTAACAGACAGGACAGCAAATCAGTATTTCAATTTAGAGTTCTGCTTGCGTTTGCAACCGATATTAAAGAAACCTTGAACCTTTTCAAACGTCTAAACCCATCCAGCCTCTATCTCTTCATTGTCCTCTTAATTGCACAACCCTAACTTGCTTTGCTTCGCATTGTCGTGGCTTCTGTTGTGTAGCATGATCAGATTACCAGGCGCTGTAATTACAGACGACAACGTAATCACCCGCTTGGACCAGCTGTCAGATAGTCCTAACTCACCCATCTTCATGTTCCCGTCTTCCTCCTCCTCCTCCTCTTCCTCACCCTTCTCCCCCTTCCCCTTCCTCCTCCTCTATTCTTCCTCTTCCTCCTCCCCTTACTCCCTCTCCTCCTCTTCTTCCTCCTCCCCTTCCTCCTCCTCCCCTTCCCTCCTCCTCCTCCTCCCCTTCCTCCTCCTCCCCTTCCCTCCTCCTCATCCTCCTCCCCTTCCCTCCTCCTCCTCCTCTTCTCCAGAATGAATACATATGCCCCCGTCCACTACCTGGTGCCTGGCTTGGAGACGTCCCAACCATCCACTAGAGGACCATCCCAGTGAGGTCCCTTCTGCTGGGGGTCCGGAGAGGCCTGGGTCTGCCCCCCCCCCCCCCCCATCTCCCCTCCTCAGCCTGGTCTGTCCTCTGTCGATCCCCCAGTGCGCATGAGGGTGCGGAGGACCAGCAGCCCTCTTCAAAAGCCTGGGGACAAACAGAGAGACAGAGAGACTCCCACGTGAAAACTTCTTCTTTGCTTTAGTCGTGTGTGCGTGTGCTTGTGCGTTTTCTTTTTGTTGTTTGTTTGTTTGTTCTTTTCTCCGTGTGACGATGCTTTTAGACTCCACGGATTTCCTCTTGGCGTCCGCACAGCTTGCTTGCTGTTTGCGATGCGGCCGTTGTCATGGGGACGGCTCGACGCTGGTCACCTGAGAGAGGTGAAGCGGGTGGGAAGATAGCAGCAGTTGAGGAAGACACAAACTTTAAGAGACACGGACCAGGAAGATAAACATGATGATCTCTTCTCAAACAGGAAGAGAGGACTCGCCTGGTAAACATGGAAACGTTGTTGTAATAATAAAAAATAAACACACAAAAAAGAAAACTCGACTTTCATGTCCGTCTGCCATCGAGGACCAGGGGGAGACGATTTTTTTATAGGCTTTTTCTTTCCTGAAAACGAAAAAGAGGAATTATCATTTTTTTCGACAGCGTGAGACGTCCTCGAACCCAATCATTACCTGTCTTAAGGCTCCTCTTCAAGGAAACCAATTTGAAAGGAAACTCACCCATTTTCTCCTCTTTTTTTGTAAAACGCTTATAGGTGTTATCTTCCGAACAGGAAAATGGACGACAATGGACACCTGGACACCTGGATGTCTCTCCTGCTGTTTCTGAACTGTACTTCATGAATATGTGCTGTTTTGTTTCTGCCCCGACACCAAATACAACATGTCTGTAAGGATGGTGATCGGGGGGGGGGGGGGGGGATGAAACCTGCAGAACCACTGAGCTCTTTACTGAGAGATGCTTTGGAAGTGGAGGCTGTTGCCTAGGGGACAATTCTGAGACGTGAGACACTGCCTGTTGCCACGGGGACAATGGAAGGAGTTGTATCCATTCACAGATGCGTGTTTGTGGGTGTGTAGGTGTGTGTGTGTGTGTTTGTGGGTGTGTTTATGTTGCTGTGTGTTTGTGTGGGTGTGTGTGTGTGTGTGTGTGAGTGTGTGTGTGTGGTCAGGTGTGTAAGAGGTCCAGCCCTACAGAGATACTTTGGTCGACTTCAGCTGTCTTTGCTTTTAAATCTGGACTCAGATCTGCCTAAACTATTGAGCACTAATCTGCTCCTTTGCCAAACCAGTGCGTTTGTGTGGGGATCGGATGCGTTGCGTAATACTTTTTGTGTTAAAAAGACGCCGACAACACAAAGGTTAGAAAATGACTCTTGTCATAAGAACTTCTGTACAGGAGTGTTTGTGAGCATGTGTGTCTCGAAGCAGCAGTACAGCTCTTTGGGGTCGTTTCCTGTTTAAACTCATATTTCTAGCTACGCAGATATCTTTTATAGTCGTGAGTTGGGAATAATAGTTGTGGGAATTACTTTTAAAGTGAGATATTAAAGTTACGTTATAGGTACTACAAATACGAGTTTTAAACAGTGGATGCTTCAAAATGTTTCTATACTAATGAAAAAGGGAACATTATACTTATACTTCTACTTTCCCCAAGCAAATGCCATTTTATTTTATTATAACTATATACAATTTTATGTTGACAAAAAAACTGTTTTATAAGAAAAGGGAGTGTGTACATGAAAAATAAGTGAGCAATATGAATTTGTTCACCTTTCTATCATATTTCGAGAGATGTCGTTGAAATTTCTAATGTAGCTGCATTCCAGCTGTTGGGTTTCAGGGTGTACATGTAGGAAATAAAATCAACACATGAGCATGAAAACATTGATGGTCTGTGTGGTCTGTGAGATGATGATGTGTCCAGTTATTGACAGAGAAAGAGAGAGAGAGAGAGAGAGAGAGAGAGAGAGAGAGAGAGAGAGAGAGAGGAGAGAGAAAGAGAGAGGAGAGAGAGAGAAAGAGAGGGAGATAGAGAGGGGAGAGAAAGAGATGAGAGGGAGAGAGAAAGAGAGAGGGGGAGAGAGAGGGAAAGAGAGAGAGGAAGAAAGAGAGAGAGAGGAGAGAAAGAGAGAGGGAGAGAAAGAGAGAGAGGGAGAGAGAAAGGAGAGAGAGGAGAGAGAGAGAGGGAAAGAGAGAGAGAGGGAGAGAGAGAGAGAGGAGAAAGAAAGAGAGAGAGGGAAAGAGAGAGCGAGAGAGGGAGAGAGAAAGAGAGGATTGTGATGGCCCGGGCGAGAGAAAAGGAGAGCGTTTGAGCACGTCCCAGACTCGACACCATGTTGTGTCGGCGAGTGTGTGTTTATTTGTATCCGTCAATTCATATGTGTGTGTGTGTGTGTGTGTGTGAGTGCATTCAGATCGTCTCACGCCTCCTCTCCTGCTCTCTGGACATCGCACTGCCACATCCACATTAGTTCCATTAATTCAGAGGACGGTGCATTGATCTCTGTCCAGGCGTACCGTGCATGGTGACACCA
>CM059311.1:4317500-4347500 GCA_030340665.1 Neosalanx taihuensis
AAACAGAAAGTGTGTCTGTGGACATCCGGTACTACTGCTGCTCCAACTCACAGTTTTGTACGTGATGACGAACTTAATCAGGTGTCCGGGAGCCATGCTGTGAGTGAGCTGCTCTCTCTGGACGGGGAGGGCAGGCTGGTACTCGATCTTAGCTGAAGAGCACAGACACATGGGGGAGTTTCAGAGAAGAGGTCGGACCCCCCACAGACCCCACAATAAGACAGGAGTGGAGGATGAAAACTAGGGGGTGGGGGTGGGGGGGGGGGGGGGGGGGGCTTTGATGTTGTCAAACAATAACTGAGCAGAGAAAAAGAACCGAAACGAATGAAAAACTGAAAATAAAAAAGGGGAGAAGATAAAGAGAAATGATTGAAAAGAGATGAGATGAGAACAGAGAGGCGGAGAGGATGGGGGGGGGGGGAGAAAAGATATAAAGAGGAACAGATAACAGGCATTACTTTGGTTGACCCCCCCCCCCCCTCTATCGATCTGAAAGGCTTACTTTTAGCATCATCGACCAGCACTCACGTAATTGGATTCAATGCCCCAGTGGCTGCCTTGCAGTAAAATGGCTCCCGCATAGAAATCCGTCCGATTTAACACCCCGCACTCCTCAACACACGGGCAGGTTCTATTACATCTTCTTCTATTTTTAAAGGGCCAGCGTATCCTCCCCCTCCCCCCCCCCTCCCCCCCCACCCCCCCCCCCCCCCCCCCTGGTCGAGACAAGATTGAATAACTTCATCAGCAGTGTGTCAGGTGTGTGTGTGTGATATTTAAATGTCTGTCCACCCTGCACAGAGCCCATCTGGCGGTGTCACATATTTCCTTGTGGCAGCGGCCAGCCTTTTAACGAATGAGCTCGCGGAAGATGTGAGGCTTCATTTTGGGGGGTGCGGGGGGGGGGGGGTGGTCAAAAACACCGTCTTCGTGCTAAAGAAGATTGATAAACCCAGTTCAACCCAGCTCAAATCAGCGCCGGTGGTCTGTTGAGACAGTCCGCACCGTCCTGGTGACACGAGTCTCGTGTTGTTCAGGGAACGCGCGCGCATCGTTTGCGCTCGCTCACCAGCTCGTGCCTCTGCGATAGACCCCAGTTAAGCCTAGTTCGTGCTTCTGCGTCCCGACCTACGCCGTCGACGTGACGCCGTTGTTGAGCATTCATAGTTTTGCGTCGAGGGTCCGCGGTGACGAACGGATCTTTCGCGTGCAGCGAAAAGGTGACAGCAGAATTAACCTGAGTGGGATGTCACGCTGATGGGCTGGCTGCGATGCGAGGAGAGGCGCGTGGGTTTAAAAGACTCCCTCCTGAAGGGGGCCTTGATCCCCCCCCACCCCAACATCCAACAGAGGTTAATGATCAGAAGGCTGATGGATTCTGACACACATGTTACTGCTCTGTAGCAGTAAAGCAGACCAGTGATTACAATAGTTATGCAACCATGCCTCAGATGGAATGACCAGTCCTTAAACAATTGCTTCACATTTCATGAATTTGTTCTCTTTTTTTCTTTTACTGCACTAACTAGCTTAATAGTTGCACAAACTGCCAATTTTCATGTCACGTGGATTATATTTCTGTGGGTTATTTTGATTTTGATTAACAGACTGTACAGGACCTGACTGTCTGAGAATCTGCTGCTTTACGCTTACAGATCATCCGTTCGACCGGTCGACTGTTGCCATGGAAATACTGTAACGTGTGTTTTAAGCACACCATAATGTTCTATTTCTATGGCAACTCAAGATAAAATTAATAATTCGCAATGCTATCTTACAAACAACAGATGTATGACATTAACGCCTTTTTCTCCTTTTAATTCTTTTAAATTTGCACGCAGCAGGAAATCGAAGACAAATGGAGAAAGAGTTAGAGAGAGAGAAATGGAGGGAGGGAGGGAGGGAGGGGGAGGGAGGGAGGGAGGGAGGGAGGGAGGGGAGGGAGGGAGGGAGGGAGGGAGAGAGAGAGAGAGAGAAGAGGAGAGAGAGAGAGAGAGAGAAGAGAGAGAGAAGAGAGAGAGAGAGAGAGAGAGAGAGAGAGAGAGAGAGAGAGGAGAAGGAAGGAGAAGAAGAGCGGGAGGGAGGGACAGAGAGAGAAAGACAGTCCTTGTCTAGACTGTTCCTGTCCCCCTTCTAGAGCAGAGGTTCTGAAAACACAGATGTCTTTATGACAGCACGGTGAAGCTAAATCCTCATCTTCCACTGAGACGGTCAGTCTGGACTGAGACATTAACGCTTCAGCTCCAGTGACTGAGGTCTGCTGACTGCCTGTGATAGTCTTACCCAGCTCTCCTCCCTATCTCTCTCTTTCTCCCTCCCTCCCCTCCCTCCCTCCCTCCCTCCCTCCCCTCCCTCCCTCCCTCCCTCCCTCCCTCCCTCCCTCCCTCCCTCCCTCCCCTCCCTCCCTCCCTCCCTCCCTCCCTCCCTCCCTCCCTTAGGTGACCAGGTAGAGCCTCTCGTTCTCCCCCTTGTCGCCCGCAGCAAGGTGCCTGTGACTCGGAGCTCCCCTCCTCACTTAATATCTAGAACTGTGTCGCTCCACACTTAGTCTGTCACTGCTGGAGGGGAGAGGGATTAAGTCCCGGAGATAACGCTGTTTCTGCATCGGTGCCTGGAGCGACACAGCCTAGCAGCTTTTCTTAGACAACAAAAGAGAGGCTTGTAAAAACAAGATAACTGAAGTAATTTTTCAAAGGCTTTTTATTTTTTATCTGACAAGAAGATTAACATCTGGCGTGTATCTTTGCGATCGTAAAAAAAAAATAAAAAAATGTGTCTTTCATTTTTGTTTAATTTCTTTTATCACTACTTCTTGCATTTTTTTTAATGAGAAGCTAAAAATAGCAGTTCGGTTTTTCTCTTCCTCCTGGCCCAGGCTGACGTTGTTGTAAACCTGGATTAGCTGCCTCTGGCACAGCAGGCAAATCAATGTTAATGCATCGCCTACCAGCTCTTCTTATGCTAACAAGCCACAGGACTGAGCTGAGAATCTATCTAATATCTGTGGGTTTGTTTGGCTGACGGGCCCGACTCACGTCAACGCAGAAGCGGAGAGCCATGAGATACAGCAGGACCTGGCTGCCAGTCATCCTGCCCAGAGGCTGATAATTCTGGTTCTAATCAGTGGAACGACTCAGAGAGAGAGAGAGAGAGAATGAGGGAGGGAGGGAGGGAGGGAGGGAGGGAGGGAGGGAGGGTGAGAGAAAGACGTCAGGAATGTCATTTCAACCCAGGAGTACAACCCCCTGATGGGAAAGCGTATGCTTACACACACACACACACACGTACACACACGGCACGGCACACACACCTGCGCGCGCACACACACACACGCAACGAAAACACATGGTAAGACTACACACACACACAAACACACACGCATTCACGAGTCACTCACACACACGCACACCCTTTATCCTCCGTGCAAACACACGCGTAAACAGACGAGACTGACTGTTCAGACTGTTCTCCCAGCTAACAGACACGGAAACATCCGCAGGAACCTGGTGAGAACCTCGTCAAACAAGTCCTGCTGCTGTGGGAGAACAGCGGAGAACAGCGGAGAACAGCGGAGAACAGCGGAGAACAGCGGAGAACAGCTTCTTTCAGAACCCCCCCCCCCCCCCCCCCCCCCCCACGTGCCGATTCCACCGAAAGCACGTCAGCGTTGCAGCGTTTGATGCATTGATGAAAACACGCCAAGCCATGCTGGCGCGTTAGATGCGTCGACACGAAACATTTAAGAACGTTTAAAAAAAAAAAAAAATAAATGCATGTGAGTTGACGAGGCAGGTGCTGACGACCGGAGCCGGGTGAGCCGATACGAGGCTCGTTAAGCATTCAGAGCGAGCTCGTTAAGAGAGGCTGACTAGTGTCCCTGCTGGGGGACTCTGGGACTGGAACCCAGGGCAGGTGGGGGGGGGGGGGGGGGGGGGGGGCGTGTGGGCGGAGCCACGGGGGGGAGGGGGGGGGGGGCACACACTCACCCGCCAGGTGAGGAGGACAGGTGACGATCGCAACACGACCCAGGAAGGAGTCCGTGGCTGTTCTGACGCGGACACACTCTCCGTCCTGTGAGACGCGCGCGCACACACACACACACACACACACACACACACACACACACACACACACACACACACACACACACAGGTATGGTAACACAGTGTCATCAGTGTCTCATGCAGTGTCTTAGCCTGGCTTGATCCTAGCATTAGTATTCTAAAGCAGACTGGTGTGAGATGGAGAACTGCAGCAGCCTTCACAAATCCCTCACACACACACACACACTCACACACACAAACACACGCACACTCCACACTCACACACACTTACACACAGACACAGTCACACACACTCCACACTCACTCCACACTCACTCACACACACACACACACACACACACACTCACACATTTCCTTTTACATTCACTCGTTCATCAGACGCTCTTATCTAGAGTGACTGACAGCAAGTACACAGACATCCCCCCCCCCCCCCCCCCCCCCCCCCGAGGCAGGTAGGGTGAAGAAGTCATGTTGACACACCCGAGAATCAAACTCACAACCTTCCGATCACTGGCCCAACGCCTTAACCTGCTGAGCCACAGGACTCATACACACACTCAAACACACAGTCATACACACACACACACACACACACACACACTCTTGTAGTCTCTATCATTAGGAGCCAGTTCAGATGACCATGGAGAGAAGCACTCCCCATTATGAGATGGCCTTGAAGACACATGAGCGCACACTCTTTACTGGTATCCCCACTCACACACACACACACACACACACACACACACACACACACACACACACACACAGACACACACACACACAACACACTCACTCACCCTGCCCTTATCCTTTGGAAGGCAGACAGACTGTGTCCACATATGAGACTCTTTATTTTGAAAGCAAACAGAGCTAATCTGGCTGATGTATTTACAATACGCATGCCTTCAGTAAGTATGTCTTAACAGGCAGTTTCATTGCCATCTATCTACCTCTCTGTCTGCCTAACTGTCTGTCTGCCTAACTGTCTGTCTGCCTACCAGTCTGTCTGTCTGCCTACCTGTCTGTCTGTCTGCCTACCAGTCTGTCTGCCTACCTGTCAGTCTGCCTACCTGCCTACCTGTCTGTCTGCTTAACTGTCTGTCTGTCTGTCTGCCTACCTGTCAGTCTGCCTACCTGCCTACCTGTCTGTCTGCTTAACTGTCTGTCTGTCTGCCTACCTGTCCGTCTGCCTACCTGTCTGTCTGTCATTTGGATGACACAGCCATGTTGACATCAGACAGGTTGCTGGCTGGCTGAAGAGGCTGTTATCTCAGTGTTATCCCGTCCCTCTCCCAGAGAGAGCTGTTAGAGTACAGTACCTGCCATATGGCTGTGACAGGCTGGCTCAGACACACACTCCCGCTCCCCAGCCCCTCGGCCAGACCCTGGGATAGCTGCTGAGTGCCCCCCTGTGGACAGAGACAGGAGTTATAGCCCCCTACCCACATCACCTCCTCCCACATCCCCTCCTTCCACCTCACCTCCACCCACATCCCCTCCTTCCCCATCCCCTCCACCCACATCACCTCCTTCCACATCACCTCCACCCACATCACCTCCTCCCAAATCACCTCCCCTTCATATCACCTCCTCCCACATCACCTCCTCCCACATCACCTCCTCCCACATCACCTCCTTCCACATCACCTCCTCCCACATCACCTCCACCCACATCACTCGCTCCTCTCCTGAGATCAGGAGCTCTTTGGTCTACACTCCCCCCCCTCCCCTCCAGCTCTCCCAGTGCAGCAGAGCTACAGGATAACAGACGTTTTATTTACATACAGATGATGTTGACAGAGACACAAACAAATATATATACAGAGTGAGACAGAGAGAGACAGAGAGAGAGAGGGAGAGAGAGGGAGAGAAGAGAGAGAAAGAGTATGCAACTGGTGTGTGATGTGCTGTGCTCCCTCCAGGGGGGGTGGGGGGGCTGTTGTTGTCACCTTGACCCTGAACTCCTGGGCGGAGCCTGGGCTGCTCTCTAACAGTGCCATCACCCCCCCTGCTGTGGCTGCGTACAGCAGGAAGAACAGCAGAGACATCTGACTGGGCTCCAGGCCAAACACCACCCTGCTGCACACACTCATCTGCTGCTTGACCCCTGGGAGAGGAGGAGAGAGGAGGAGAGAGGAGTGGAGGAGGAGGAGGATAGAGGAGGAGAGAGGAGGAGAGAAGGGGGGAGGAGGAGGAGAGAGGAGAGGAGGAGGAGAGAGGAGTGGAGGAGGAGAGAGGAGAGAGGAGAGGAGGAGAGAGGAGGAGAGAGGAGTGGAGGAGGAGGAGGATAGAGGAGGAGAGAGGAGGAGAGAAGGGGGGAGGAGGAGGAGAGAGGAGAGGAGGAGGAGAGAGGAGTGGAGGAGGAGAGAGGAGAGGAGGAGAGAGGAGGATAGAGGAGAGGAGGAGGAGGAGGATAGAGGAGGAGAGAGGAGGAGAGAAGGGGGGAGGAGGGGGAGAGAGGAGAGGAGGAGGAGAGAGGAGTGGAGGAGGAGAGAGGAGTGGAGGAGGAGGAGGAGAGAGGAGAGGAGGAGGAGAGAGGAGTGGAGGAGGAGAGGAGGAGAGGAGGAGGGAGGAGAAGAGAGGAGGAGAGAGGAGGAGAGGAGGGTGGAGGAGAGTATGAGAAAAAGAAGGAGAAGGAAGGGAGAAGGATGGAGGGAAGAAAGGAATGATTGGATAGAGAAAGGTAAAAGCGAGAGAGAGATTAAATCAAAACAATTGATAAACATCCAAATCACAGAGTTGTATGAATCTTAACCTGCCGACCAAACATCTTTGCACGAGGCAATATTGAAAGGTTATTTCCTGTTGCACCAATAACACAAGATAGAGCAGAAGGCAGTATCTTAGCAACAGTTCCTTTCTCAGAGATACCAAAACAAACCACCTGACCCAGTCCAGGCTGAGGGGCGGAGCTTCTTACCTTGGGTCCAGGCTGAGGGGCGGAGCTTCTTACCTTGGGTCCAGGCTGAGGGGCGGAGCTTCTTACCTTGGGTCCAGGCTGAGGGGTGGAGCTTCTTACCTTGGGTCCAGGCTGAGGGGCGGAGCTTCTTACCTTGGGTCCAGGCTGAGGGGCGGAGCTTCTTACCTTGGGTCCAGGCTGAGGGGTGGAGCTTCTTACCTTGGGTCCAGGCTGAGGGGTGGAGCTTCTTACCTTGGGTCCAGGCTGAGGGGCGGAGCTTCTTACCTTGGGTCCAGGCTGAGGGGCGGAGCTTCTTACCTTGGGTCCAGGCGTGTTTTTCTACGTAGGAGTGCAGAGTCATGCTGTCCAGCTGGACGGCGTTGGGCGTTCTAGAAGGTTCATCTACTGACACTGAACTACACAGTCTGTTGATCTGGCACACACACACACACACACACTTCAGTCAAGACACTCACGTGATGATTGATATGAAGAATATTTATTGATACCCATAACATGGAATATGTTTTGACTTTGGCGGAGTGGAACGTCTAAGGGGGAAGCGCTCCTTACCGCCTCGAGCGACACATACGTGCATACATATATGACATGAGGCAAGGAGCAAAGAATATATAATCCCCCTGATAGACAGACAGATATACATACATTCGGACAGGCAGACAGATATACATAAATTCAGACAGGCAGACAGATATACATAAATTCAGACAGGCAGACAGATATACATAAACTCAGACAGGCAGACAGATATACATAAATTCAGACAGGCAGACAGATATACATAAATTCAGACAGGCAGACAGATATACATACATTCGGACAGGCAGACAGATATACATAAATTCAGACAGGCAGACAGATAAACATAAATTCAGACAGACAGACAACCGGGGGAGAAAGGGGATGGTGGTGGGAGGCAGCAGTAATGATCCTAACCTGTCTGTGTGAATGTTGTATATCCGTGCAGCCTTTTAAGGCAGTCTTACCGGGCGAAGCCCCAATGGGCTTGCACTAACTGGGTCAGGCGTGTTCATGATCGATTGATTGCTTGCTACCTGTGTGCTTGAGCTGTTACTGCATGTGAATTGCGGTGTGTGATGATAATATAACGTCCTGAATTAGTGAAGTGTATGCTGAGTGTACGATTGGAATGTGAAGAGTTATGAGAATGAATGATTATATGTACTTAGATTAGCTTCGCACATATACACACACATACACACACACACACACACACACAAAAGGGACACACATACATTCAAATAAACACATGAACATATATAAACACACACAAAAACCAAACACAACAGCGTTCATCAGATATCATATCAATTAGATATTCATTTGAGTCTTTATGTCCTCAGCCTAGCGAGCTGAAGTTGGTGAATCAGCTTTGGCACCGTAACAGAACCCTGAGCCTCTGCCTCGACAACCAATCATTTCATTATCTCATCTATGAGTCGGATCCCTGACTCATTCGTAAACCATCAACATGATTGGACTAAGAGATTAATAACACGCTTCATTATGTATATTGGTACAAGGAATAATAGCAACGCTGAAATGTTCATCTGTAAATTTACACATTAAGATAAGAAGCGGATAATGATCTTAAATGGATCAAATATATTCGCCAACTCATCAAGTCACTCTGGAAAACAATATTTCTGTAGTAAACTAGTTTGAGTGGATTTGAACAGGCGTCAGTGATTGCCAGGGAGTCAGGTGGCAATTAGGGAGTTGGGCTAGTATTCAGAAAGTACCTGGTTTGAACCCCGACTGTGCCAACATGACGTTGCGTCCTTAGGCAAGGCACTTCACTTACTATTACTATTTGCCTCAGGGGGGGGAATGTCCCTGTACTTGCTGTAAGTCGCTCTGGATACGAGCGTCTGATAAATGACTGAATGTAGTAGACAGAGAGGAAGTGACCTACCTTCCAGAGCAGCTGGCCTAAGTCCAGCATCACTAGAGGAGACAAGGCAGGGATACTGGTGCTGTAGGTCTGAATCTTGGCTCCAGGTCCTCCTATATGCTGTATCTTCTTTCCTGCTGTGTATTGTGGGTAAACTTCCAACCCCAGCTCCTGGATCAGTTCCATGACGTGAGTCTGAGAACTAATACAGATATAATAATATTAAAGTATGTTATTATATTGCCAGAACGCCTTCTATATTACTGAAGTACATTGTATGCAGCTATAGCCATGCATTCTCCAACTATCAAAAGAAAATGTGCATGATTATATGATGTAAACTTTTAACCTCAATGTGTTGTATTTGCCAACTGCCACATCTATAATCTTCAGACGGCACGCATGGACATATATATTTTATACAAAGGTTAAACAACATGTATCTTTAAATTAACTGACATATCTGTCTTGTATGCTGCTCATTACTTAGCCATAGCAACAACCATCACACTAATTCACACTTACTTTACTTGGTATATTATTTTCTGCATCCTTTTAGATCCTTATCGCATCTTGTATTATTTTTATATGCTTTCCTGTATATTGTGTTCTTTATATATATATATATATATATATATATATATATATATATATAATTTATATTATATTTTTATATTTATATTTATATTTATATATATATTTATATATATATATAACAGTATATATATATATACTGTTATAGAATGGACTGGTGTTGACATTGTAGTCTGATATAGACTTAACCTTCTCAACCTTTTGATCCATTTCAACAGGGCTTGTAAGACCTTGGATGGAAAGCAGGTGTTCTATTTCACCACAAGGTTCTTTATACCAAGCAGCTAATTACTGGGTCTGTGTTCACCTTGACTGAGGTAACCTACAGTTAGTTCACTTTTAGTTATTTAATGTTGACTTTAGCTTCATAAACACAACAATACTCAAATTTTACACAATCTGTTCACTGTCACAATATCCCTGAAAATTCATGGTCATGTTTTGTTGGAATCTTTATATGTAGAGAGATTTTTTTTCTCGTGATTCTGTCTAAGAGCACAACTTAGAAGTGTAGGCATACAATTCTATCCTTTGTCAATGAAAAACATTATATTTTAGCTCTACCTGTACAAGGTTTTTCTAATTCATGTTTTATTTATCTCTCTCTAACTATTTAACCACAGATATGGACTGTGTCTTACCACCGTTTCGTACTGTAACTGGTACTGATCATACTGAAAGTGGTTTTATTTTATTGATTTAAGTCTTCAGATAACAGGTGACTTCACAACATCATGTCAGACTATCATCATGACTCTACTGTACTGTATAGTCCCTGTCACTCACTGATTAAATTGACCTCTAATAATGTAATCTGTAAATGAATCATACTATACTCAATACATTTGCCACAACACACACACACGCACACACACACACACACAGTAGTCACTATAAGGGATGTGTTTGACGGTCAGAAGCTGTGTGTTGTAGTTTACCTGGAGACCCACTGTCCACCCAAATCCCACTGATCCGGTCCATTTACCGCAGGAAGGTCTTCAGTCACTGTCCGTCCACCCACACGGTCTAAAACACAACTTATAGATGAGTACAAGAACCAGACAGTCTCTGTTGGTTATAACAGAACCTATAACAAACCTTTTCCTTCCAAAATTATGATTTTCAGTTGAGGATTTCTTTTCTTGATCCTGTGAGCTGAACTTAAGCCAGACAGTCCAGCCCCAACAATCACAACATCCCATATCTGGCTCATAGCCACCAGTTTGGATCAAACTTGGTTTCAGGTAGAAATTCAAATCAGAGGTTAGTTTCACAGAGTACTTGTTCAAACTTTCTTGGATAAACTACGCAATTCGTACTCTGTACTTAGAATAGATAGGTGTGAACTTTGGAGCGGGTAAAAACAGACCCCCTTTAACCCACTGAAAGAGTTACATAATAGCTGTCATTTAAAGCCAGTGTTAGAGAGTCCCAGGGTCCTCTGTAGTGCCATATTATCATGCAATTACTCGTATCATCTATAAAGTTAATAATTTTTCCATCTCTTGTATCTGTCAGGGTCTCTCCTCTCACTGTGCTTGTGAAAAAGTTTGGAGAGTTATGGATAACAAATATTTGAGAAAAATGTTTTGAAAAGGTTGAAAAATGTTTTACAAAATTCTTCAAATCAAAGGTAGCCTACGTTATGATTGATACTAGAGACTTTCATCAATTCCCATAGAAGAGCGAAAAACGAAACTATGTCGCTGTTAAAAAGGATTCCTGTTGGATATTCAATTATATCCAATAGCATGGCGGAAGCCTACATGTTATAAACTCTTCTGATATCTTTTAAGCCTAAAGGGGGGTTGGCCGTGGTGTGAATGTGTTTTAAACTTCTCAAATTTGTGCCACAAAGACAACCATTGTTCAGTGCAAAGCCTTGCTTGGGTGAGGTGCTTTGTGTGGGTGGTTGAACTAGTTCCTTGTCACCTGAGATCACTTTGTTGACATCACATGAACAGTCTCCAGTCTCCTTGTTCGACGAGACACACGGAGTTGTGGGCGATTATAAAAACGCTTCTTTAATAATCGACTTCCCTTTCGCCCCTGGCTTCGAATAATCGCAAAGCAGCTCTTCATGAGATCAGAGATACAGAGACAAGAGTGCATCCTGGTACAAACAGGAGACAAACAGACCAATGGAAGAGCCAGGGGGTTGCATGGTAACAAGGTGAGGGGGGGTGTATGTTAACAAGGTGAGGGGGGGGGGGGGGTGTTGCAGGAAGGAGGCTGGCAGTTTCAGATCACCTGCTCTATCAGCTCCATGAACAGGTGCGGCTGTACCTTCCATTAAACCAGCCTGGTTAAGGTAAGTGGAAAACTGTTGATCTGTTTGTGTTGCGCTGTTGTCCTACGGGGCCGTTTAAACAAGATTACATCCCGAGTCATTAACGGAGGGACGAAAAGGTTAAAAGGTTCATTCTTGACTCCTTTAAGGCTACACAGGCTAATGAGTTACTCATGAGCGCATTCGTAATTCCGAGCTTCGCAGATGCATTTATGCATGTTTTTCTCTGCTTCTTGTCTACCAGGCTTGTTTTGCAGATTGAGATGAGCAAAATTCAAATAATAGACATGATCAAAACGTTGTTATTTGTTATGTGTTTTGGGTAAAAACAACACGCAGTCAGCAGCAGGACAGATCAGTTTTTCAACAAGAAATGTCGTCAGAAATTGAATGCTTCTAGACGAATCTATGTCTGATATCCTGGATGATGTTCAGAATAGGAGGAACTCCTCATATTGGTCTGATATTTCTGTCATCTGTCAGGTTTAGGTCCCTCCAGTTCAGATGATGTCACCCAGCTGGCTGACTGTCCTGGTGGTGAAGTTAACCACCATAACTCTCCTTAATGTAGGTGAGAATCACCATTTTACCTCTCTGAACACACACAGACAGACAGACAGACACATACACACACACACACAAACACACACACACACACACGGAGTAAGATCAATAAAGGGATACATGGATTAGAGTGAGAGTGAAGGAGATGAACAGTTGAATCATTGCTATGTTTGTTTGCTATTTGGTTGACAAAGTTGCATTGTTGTTCTATTCTATGGGCTGTGTGTCATGGTGGGTTGCCAGGCCAACCCAAGGTCTGTTCTCCCAGTGGGGTTTATGTTGTAAGAACAAGCCTCTAACACTATGGGGACCAGTTCCTACAGGAACTCAGGACTTCGTCATCACTCACAGTAGCAAGTGGGTTCACGAAAAGTAGCAGCGAATGAGAAATTATTAAGAAGGTTATTTTCACAGAGTAAATCTGAATTAGTTGCAGATAGGCTACAAATGGAATATGGATGCTCGCTTAATACTGGAGCTGTATAAAACTAAAAAAATAAAAACTGTGACCAATTAAACCACTTTGGACCGGAATTACGAATCGCAAAAACATAATTCAGTTAGTCTAGTTAATATCATCATGAAAGGGACACGGAGAGGTGATGTCATCAAGCTGTGATGGTTTCCTAGGTTACAGCAGGTCACTGGAGGTGACCTCCACCGGACCCCAGACCATCCAGCGGGCAGAGGGGGAGAGGGGGGTGACCCTGGGCTGCACCTACACCCCAGGCAGACTGGACACAGGAGAACTGGACATCGAATGGTCTGTGGTCAGCCCAGACACCACACAGAAGGACCAGCTGGTGAGACGATTAGGAAATAGCTTTCGGTTCTTTTTTTAGTTTATTTTGGTGCCCCTGCCCCCCTTGGTGCCCCAGGTGCAGTGCGTGGTGGGAGCAGGGGGTACTGGTTATGTCACCCGATATGTCGCCTTTCGCAGCAGGCTTGTGGCATTCCTTCTTACCTTGAAGCACCCCTGGCTAACTCTGACCAGGAACAAGCCCCACAGAACTGATTATAGCAGGGGGTGCTTCTCATGGCAAGAAGGGAATACAAGCTTGCCATAAAAGGCTCCCCCTTCTATATTATCAGTTCTGTACATCCCAGCATCAGATGATGCCGTGTTTCATGGGTTTAGGCTATGTCATTTAGTGCTGATGTCAATAATGTAATTTTAACTACTTGGCTATTACACTGGCTAACCCTTTATTACCGTCTTTAATTAGCGAAACATTTCAGTCTAATGGGGTAGCATTAATATTCAACAAGCTTGGTTTCCCAGATAACCGACACTGTGTGGGCAGGTGCGAGAAAACAAGCGTAACCCATTTTTTTTTACTTTTGACATTTTATTCATTTAGTGAATCGGCTCCCTGGAGACCAACAGAAGGTTAAATTGCGTTCGGTAAATGTCACCTTCCCCCGGAGAGAAGCCATCGCGAACGTTGTCGACCTAGATCTGCGTTTGGGAAGCTCTAGTTCCTCAAGTAGTGCACAGTGGCGTCCAATCAGCCCAGGCTTTAGGGCGGCACGTCTGTTGCCGTGGTGAACGGATAAACTCACTAGTCCCCAGTGTATCAGTCCAGCACAAGAGAAGAAAAATATATCTCTCATTTAGGTGCTACACTGGTTAGGTAGATTTTTGACACGACAACAGAAAAAGTCTTTGTGATAAGGAAGGGGTGTCCAACCCTGGCCATAGGGAGCCACTGTCCTGAAGATTTGAGATGTTTCCCTGCTCCAGCACACCTGATTCTAATGAAGAATCATTATGAGGCTTCCACAGAGCTCGATAACAATCCTTTCATTAGAATCAGGTGTGCTGGAGCTGGGAAACATCTAGAATCGTAAGGACAGTGGCTCTCTATGGCCAGGTTTGCCCACCCCTGTTAAAAGGCAACCGTAAGGGGCCATAACAAGGGGGGGTCCAATCCTGGTCCTCAGGGGCCACTGTCCAGACAGTTCTAGATGTTTCCCTGCTCCAGCACCCCTGATTCTAATGAATGGGTCGTTATCAAGCTCTGTGGAAGCCTCGTAATGATCATTCATTAGAATCAGGTGTGCTGGAGCAGGGAAACATCTAAAACTGTCAGGACAGTGGCCACTGAGGACCAGGATTGGGGCCCCCCCCGGGCTACAATCATTTGTAGAAAACCGAGCTTGGAGTACTAACTGTACTGTTGATTTGGTCCCATGTTGTGGAGAAGAGGCATTACACAGATGCGCTCTGCCTCCGTGTTAGAAAACAAGCAGGACAAAAAGATGGTTAACATCGACCCTATTCTCCTGTGACACTATTGTCAACATCACCAGTTTAATGATGCTGTTCATAGAACAGCAACATGCGGTTAGAGAAAGTCTTTTTTTTTGGGTTCTGGTAGATAAGAGTATAGTTCAAGATAGACAGGAAGTTAAGGATCCATGTTTGTAATAGTATTAGATTTGTAACGTTTTTTTCTTCTTCTTGCATCATACCTAAAGCTCCTCTCCTACACCGGGGGGCGGAAGTATATCCATGGCAACCCCCAGCTGGTCGAGGGGCTGGACTTTGCGGCAGGTGACCCCTCCCTCGGTGACGCGTCTCTGATCATCGCCTCGCTGTCTCCAGAACATTCTGCCACCTACCAGTGCAAAGTCAAGAAATCTCCAGGGGTGGACATGAGGAAAGTCTCCCTGGTGGTTATGGGTAAGATCTTGCAGCAGCCTCAACATCACACAGTCTTATTTAAGCTTCTCGTTTGTTATTTTAACTTAATTACATCATTTCCTGACCGATATCAGATTTTTCACCCCTAGATTAAACACTGACCGAGTTTCTCAGAGTGGTTTAAGTCTCAAATTAAGTTAAACTGTGGCACTGTCCTTTAGTAATATAGAAACGGTGTATTATGCAATCCACCATCAAATGTTGGATAATGGGAAAAAGAAAATAAGCAAAATATTAGCAGTTACAGTCAAAACAGCCTTCACACATAAACACCTTCAGACAACTGAATACAGTTGCTCGTCTTTTATACATTTTGTTGAAAGGAAAGTATAACTACACAGCCTATTCGTCGATGAATAATGATAATAAAATTGTGAGCAAGGACAAACAGTACTCATCTATTGAGAGCAACAGTAGAGGACAAACTGCAGAAACAGCTTTACCTAGTTCTTTTACAACGTTAGAACACATTCAACAACCTTCTGGAACACGTTTTTCCAGCAAACATTTCTTCCCTTGAGTTGGCGTAGAACCTGCATTTTTTCCAGGAGCTTGTCCATTGTAGAAAAAGGTTTGAGGAGGTAGTCATCTGGACACTGTTTCTGGACACGACTTCTGGATGGAAGTGGAAACATCTCGATTTTGAAAACTTGTCCAGATGACTACATCTAAAACCTGTAACGTTTACATTTAGTTATTTATCAGATGCTCTTATCCAGAGCTACTTACAGCAAGTACAGGAACATTCCCCCCAGGCAAGTAGGGTGAAGTGCCCTGCCCATGTACACAACGCCATGTTGGCACAGCCGGGGTTCGAACCAGGTACCTTCTGATTACTAGCCTGACTCCCTAAACCGCTCAGCCACCTGGCTCCCTTGTAAACGACATGAAACATGGTCTCCATCTCCCTCTCTTTCTTCCTCTGTGGTGAAGTGAAGCCATCCAAGCCCAGGTGCTGGCTGGAGGGTGGAGAGGAGGTGGGGGTGCCTGTCTCTCTCCACTGCAAGTCTGACCAGGGATCCACACCACTCAGCTACACCTGGACCCTAGACCACATCGGCCCCGTCTCCACGGCGACCGTTCAGAGTAAGACTGCCCTCTGCAGGCCAACACCGTGAAGTACAGCAGTACGCAAATAAATGAAACGTATTTGAGCCACACGGAAAGAATGATCTTAATGTTCAGTGTTGTGTAGTTGTAAGGATATTTCAGTGGTTATTCAGGTATTCCTTGGGTGTTTTAACAGGTCTGGTTGGACCAGTGTTTTGGAGAGGTGGGCGGGCAGGGAAATAAGGTCAAATAAGTCAGGGATTCTGAGTGCTCCAAAGATATATGTGTGCTCCAAAGATATATGTGTGTATATTAGATTAGATTAGATTCAACTTTATTGTCATTACACAGGTACAAGTACAGGGCAACGGAATACAGTTAGCATCCAACCAGAAGTGCAAAACAGTTGATACAACAGAATATAATAAATATGGGTATACTCAGAATATACACAGTATGAACAGTATAATCAGAATATACAGGATATATATACACACATTGTTCACACAGGTACTGTTTACTCTGTATACTCTGTACTCTATAACAGTGTACTGTACTTTACCTGCATGTAGTCTATGTCTCCTGTCTGGATGACTGTTCTGCATGCCTCCTGCTGTTTAGACAGTGTGACAGGTGAGCTGCAGATCAGGAACCACTCAGAAAGCTTGGCTGGGATCTACCTGTGTGAGGTCACAAACGCTGTGGGGGCGGAGCGATGCCGAATCAGGCTGAGAGCTGAAAAACGTAAGCAAACACAGGCACACACACACAGGTATACACACACACAGCTACACGTAGGTACACACACTCAGGTACACACACTCAGGAACACACACTCAGGAACACACACTTAGGTACACACTCTCAGGTACACACACTCAGGAACACACACTCAGGTACACACACTCAGGTACACACACTCAGGAACACACACTCAGGAACACACACTTAGGTACACACTCTCAGGTACACACACTCAGAAACACACACTCAGGAACACACACTCAGGAACACACTCTCAGGTACACACTCTCAGGTACACACACTCAGGTACACTCTCAGGTACACACACACAGGTATACATAGGTACACACACTCAGGTACACACACTCAGGTACACATAGGTACACACACTCAGGTACACACACTCAGGTACACTCTCAGGTACACACACACAGGTACACATAGGTACACACACTCAGGTACATACACTCAGGTACACACACTTAAGTACACACACTTAGGTACACAGAGCTACACACACAGGTACACAGTTACACAGAGGTACACACACACAGCTACACACACAGGTACACAGCTACACACAGGTACACACAGCTACACACAGGTACACACACAAAACTGCATGTAGCATGTTATGATTGAGCTCTGCTAAAGCTCCATAACCCCTCCCCCCCCCCCCCCCCCCCCGCCCCCCCAGCTCCTAATCGAGCAGGTGTGATCGCTGGCACGGTGGTGGGCTCCCTCCTCCTCATCATCATCTTCTTCCTGCTTCTCTGCATCTTCCTCTACAAGTGGAGAGGAAGCTCGCGTTACGAGAAGGAGGTGGCCAATGAGATCAGGTACCGGCTGAAAGGCTCCTCCCCCAAAAACGATCTCCCGGCTTTCAGATTTCTCCTCCTCTGATTCTGTAGCTTTAAAGTTGTGTTGCTAACGGTGACTCTTCCCCCCACCCCCCTTGCCCCCCAGGGAGGACGCCCCCGCCCCAGAGAGCCGTCCGGGAAGTCGAGGGACGAGCCTGTACTACAGCCAAGTCCCCCGGTCTGAGACCGGCCGTACAGACCCAGCAGAACCCCATCTGTCTCCAGGACCCCCTCTGTCCCCAGGACCCCCTCTGTCCCCAGGCTCCACCAGCACGGGGAACGTGCCCTTCAAGTACGACAACCGGTACGGTTACATAGTGTGACTATGAACGAGGAGGAGGGGGGGGGGGGGGGGGGGGAGGAGGTGGAGAATGATTTGGAATGCTCTCTAGAATAATCTAGAATGCGCTTCAATGGTTTGGAATGCTGTAGGACGATGCAGATCCTGTCAGGGTATGTGACTGAAACTGCCAGGGTCGAACCAGAGTGTTGTGTGTTTGTGTGTTTTTTCTGAGAAGTTTTCAAGGTACTAAACATTTTAGAAAGTTTAGATTGTTTCCTTTTTCTTCTATTTCTTGCGAGTCAGAAGTTTGTACCCGAGTGAAAGACCTGAAGGACATTGGAGTCTTTTAGTAAGTTTTGTTGTCAAAAACGTGAAATATTATCGGTTTGATTGAATAGGACATTTGGGTTTTTTTACATTGAAAAGTTAGCTATAATACATGTTTTCTGTTTATTTATTTGTTGATATGAATTGAAGCAGATTTGAATAAAAGACTCAAGTCTTTGCGAAACAATGTTTTGACCAGGATACAAGTTAATTCAAAACAACACAATAAAAACCAACATTCATCAAACGTAGGCAAAAAGAGAAATATTTATTTTGATGATAAACCTCATTTTGGATAAACTCCACCTCCCTCCCTCCCCCCCCCCCCAAAAAAAAAATGTACACGATTACGTAATGTTTTAAGGAAGTACGGACGGAGTGTTTGAGATATTTATAACCACATGCAGTAGGGGATTCTTCTCCACTACCAAAAACGAGCCACAGCGCCTTTGCCCTTCGCTGACGTCATCCACCTCCTCCTCCTCCAGGGTCAGTCAGTCTTGTGTGGGGGGTGGGTGGGTGGGGAGGGGGTGAAGGGGTGGTGGATGGAGGTGTGTTCATTGTCCTAGATCGAAGGGATCAACCGAATATTTATCCTTGTCCTATGTTCAGGGGGTCACCTCTTGTGCTCTGTGTATGGTAATGGTAAGGGGGGGGGGGGGGGGGGGGGGGGGAGTGGGAGGGGGGTTTCGAACCGTGGCAGGTTCTGAGGACACTTCTAGAACAGGCATGGATACATCAAGCCCAGTGGTTCAAAAGTCTTCTGCAACGTCCGAAAGCCGTCCCGTCCCCCCCATCCGACAGCAGGACAGAGGACACCCTGACCTCTGGATCCGATCCCTTGGCGTTAAACATCCCAAAGACCGTGGACTTAGGTGCGAGTCGAAACCAGGATCTTAGCGTGTTTTTTAATCCAAGTCATTTTAAGGACATGTTGAAGAGCACAGATGACCCTAGCTTGGGACTGCAGACACGGAGAGATGCATGTTCGTTTGTTTCGGTCTGCCCTTTGACCTCCGACGAACACAAGTCAATATCGGGGTCTGTGATTTAAAGATGGTTATCGTTTCGTGTTTTATCTGAGGAATGTCTTGTAGCTGCTAGTCTACAGTATATAAACTCTGACATGATACTATATTTGATAAGTTAAATTTTTTTCGCATTTTTTTTTCATTTTTTCTCCAAATGTGTAAATCCCAGCACCACATAATCAACTGTAAATAAGGCGCAAAATACAAACACACAAAAAAATAAAAAATACCTGTTCAGGCCAAAGTTCATGCAAACATCTGGCTTCAAACGATTTTAAGGTGGTCCAGTTTTCAGCAAGATAAGTTTGGTTTTGTGCAACAAAAAAAAGAAAAGATTTCAACAACAACAACAACAACAAACAAAAGACGGAAAAACAAACAAACAAAAACAACAAACAAAAAGAGAAATCAGTGAACATCTTTAGGTTTCAGTGCATCAGGTGTGACTTGGACTGGCTTGAAGTTTCCCTTCTGCATCCAGGTGATTGTGACCCATAAAGTGCTGCCTGAGTCTGGGTAGAATTCCTCCAGGCCTGGCCAGGGGTCCTCCCAGTCCACAGGCCCGTGGTCGGTGGAGGGATATGGGGGTTAAGCTCCAGACTCTCTCCCCCTCCTCGGGCCCCAGGTCCCCACGAAGAGTCTCCACCTCTGGCCGGGAGATCGAGCCGCCCCCCCACCCCGCCGTGGTTCTCCGGGTCTTGGTGGATTGGAGGCGGAGTTTGACGCTCTCGTCTTCCTGGTGTTCGCTCTGGAGGGTGCGGATTGGACGAGCCAAGAGCCAATAGGAGGAGCCCCCTTGCTGAGGAAGGTGCTGTACTGGAATGGTCGATGGGAGTTCAGTGAGTATTGACCACGTCTTCAAGGCACCGTACTGTATGTTGACCAGGTAAAGTGTGTGTGTGTGTACTTAGGACAAAACAACACCCCCCCACCCTCCTCCTGTCAGCCCACAAGGCATCACCATGACAACTAAGGCAAAATCTTCCAGCGAAGAGACACAAAAAAAAAAAATCTTTTTTTTTGTCTTCCCCCCCCCCCCTCCATCTTCTTTTTTCTTGAGTCACTGTATACTTTGCGGCAGCTAATCATTAACATTTCAACAATAAACGTTAGCCTCTCTATTAAATAAATTATCTCTACTGTACATTATGCTACCCCCTGCCCCACCCTCCCACAGTCGTGCAGCTGAGCGAGGCCTTGCCCCCTCGAGGAGAATCGTTGGGTCACCAGGGGTCAACTTCTCCGTTCCTGACAGGTCGTCTCCTCAGAACTAAGACTTCAAATCCAGTTTTTCCTCACAGAGAACAAACAGGACGACATGGTGGAAAAATAACAAAGACGATGCGGAGAGAGATAGAGAGAGAGAGACAGAGAGAGAGAGAGAAAAAGAGAGAGAAACAGACAGAGAGAGAGAGAGAGAGACAAAGAGAGAGAGAGACAGAGGGAGAGAGAGAGGGAGAGAGACAGAGAGAGAAACAGACACAGAGAGAGAGAAAGACAAAGAGAGAGAGACAGAGAGAGAGAGAGACAGAGAGAGAGAGAGACAGAGAGAGAAACAGACAGAGAGAGAGAGAGAGAGAGAGAGAGAGAGACAGAGAGAGAGAGAGACAGAGAGAGAAACAGACAGAGAGAGAGAGAGAGAGAGAGAAGGGTTGGACCCCGGAGCGCGAACGCGAAAACTAGTAGCCAGCTGGAGAAAAAAAAAATTCACGTGGTGTTTCCCTGGTGACCAAGTAGTCCTCTGAGTGGCCTGTGGACTGAGGTGTGATGTGATTGGACGGCCTGTCGGTGATGTCATTTCCTCACTGGACTCCTTCCTCGTCTACGTATGTGGAAGGAAACCACCCGATCTGAAACGATTAGTAGACACGTACCCTTAAGTCTTCATTCAGAAGCTTCTAGAAATCTACACTCTCTTGACTTGAGAGCATCCATCTATCAGCATCTACATTCTAGAATGTTCGTGTGAGATTCCAGAAGGTTCCTGCTAGATTTTAGAATGTTCGTGTGAGATTTCAGAATGTTCATGTGAGATTCTAGAAGGTTCCTGTGAGATTCTAGAATGCTCTAGTCAGATTTCAGAATGCTCGTGTGAGATTCCAGAAGGTTCCTGTGAGATTTTAGAATGTTCGTATGAGATTTTAGAATCTTCGTATGAGATTTTAGAATGTTCGTGTGAGATTCTAGAATGCTCGTGTCAGATTTTAGAATGTTCGTGTGAGATTCTAGAATGCTCGTGTCCGATTTTAGAATGTTCGTGTGAGATTCTAGAACGTTTCCCCCCTCACCCTTCCGTTGGCCTCTCCCTTCCACCAGCCCTGGTCTCCTCCGATCTTGCTGTAGATCTTCACCACGTCTCCTTCTCTGAGGGACAGCTCCCTCATGTCCCGCGCCGCGAAGCTGTAGCGAGCCACAGCCGTGCTCACCACTCGGGGGGTGAACACTGCGAGCGTCAACACAAGGAGGGGGGGGGGGGGTGGGTCAAAGGTCAAATCTTACCACAGAGCCAGACGAGAGGGTGACTGCATGCGTGGACTGTGGAGGATGAGGTTAATGTGCGGCACAGCCTGCTTTTTTCCGTCAGCGTTTAAGCTTTAAGTCCCCTATGTTGCGTAAGCTAACGAGTTCCTCTGAGGGTTGTTTAACAACACAGGCAGCTGGCTCACTGCCCAGTGGGATATCACATGCTAACTTTCCAACCAATTATATTTCAGCAATCCTGTTTCAAACTATCGCCTACGACAACGCAGGTTATTTGAATTAATTGTATGACATTAGCTAGTTCGGTTTTAAGGAGGTGGGGGGGAGAGAGAATATGAAGAGAAAAAACAAGGGCTTTTTAAATTCTGTGAATGAGACGCTCACTGAATCCAGAATATGTTGTGATAATGAGGGCAGGAAGAACTCGTTTGTTAGCTAAGCTAAAGAGAAAAGAGGGGGAGGATGAGAGGGAGAGGGATGAAATAACAGAGGCATGACGGGAACGAGGGACGAGGAGAGGGAGGGAGAGAGGGGGGAGTACCTGACCAGAAGGGAGCAGAGCTCTGAGAAGAGGAGAAGTTGAGACCTTGAGGACTGAGGAAGGAGAAGTTGTAGGAAGCACAGGTGGCTGCTGAGAGAGAGACAGAGGGGAGAGAGAGAGAGGGGGAGGGGGGAGGGAGAGAGCGAGAAAGCGAGAGAGGGAAAGACAGAAGGAGAGATAGAGAGATACAGAGAGAGGGGAGGAGGGAGAGAAGGAGGGTGAGAGCGATGGATACGTAGAGAAAGAGAGACAGTCAGAGAGAAAGAGAGGGAGAAACAGGAAAACCAAAGAGGAAGGACAGAGAAACAGGAAACTCGTTAAGCAGCATGTTTGTATTTCTTATCTGTTGGGAGTCTTAAGGTATTAAGTTGTGCCAGCAGATCCAAAATAGAACAGAAAAAAAAACAAAGTAATGATGAAACTCTCGCCATAGCAACACAACTGAACCCCTGGCTTTCACACACAGAACACGGAGGATGTGCTGGTGAATGTGACTCCATCTCTAGTGCCACTTCCCTGCTGGGGCCGGGCCAGGCCAGCATCTCACACAGCCACCCACTGCTTCACACACTTCCTGTCAGCTGAACACAACCAAACACTCCCAGGTTGTACCTAGGCTAGGCTAAAGCTGGCTAGGCTAGGCTAAAGCTGGCTGGGCTAGGCTAAAAGCTGGCTAGGCTAGGCTAAAAGCTGGCTAGGTTAGGCTAAAGCTGGCTAGGCTAGGCTAAAGCTGGCTAGGTTAGGCTAAAGCTTTTTAGGCTTGATTAAACCTGGCTTGATTAAACCTGGCTAGGTTAGACCCAGTTTGAATGAGAACAGACCAGACCGAGAAGTGTCTGTGTCTCATTATAAAAGAGATAAAAGAAGGTCACAGAGAAATACAGCGATAGAGACAGAGAAACAAGAGACAGAGAAACAGAGATAACAAGCTAAAAGCTGCTAACGTAACGTGCAGCCAAAGTGCGTCCAGGTGTGGGCGTACCTGGAGAACGCGAGCTAGCCCGGGTGAGGGAGCGTTCCCTGGCCTTGTAGGGGTGACGTAGTGTGGTGTCCAGGAGCTTGAAGCTCTCCTTCAGGGAGTGGGCCTGGTAGTACTCTACTAACTCCTGTCACACACACAAGAATACACACACACACAGACACACACAGGGATACACACACAGGGAAACACACACACACACACACAGGGATACACACAAGGATACACACACACACACACGGATACACACACAGGGATACACACATACAGGGATACACACACAGGGAAACACACACACACACAGGGATACACACACACACACAAGGATACACACACAGGGATACACACATACAGGGACACACACAGGGATACACACACAGGGAAACACACACACAGGGACACACACAGGGATACACACACACACACACATACTGTTGTGTCACACTGTGATCATATCAAATGGAACAGTACTGTTATCCAGCATGCTGTGTACCCAGGTTGAAGGGCGCTGTCTTGTATGAACTGCTGTCACAGCAGGTTGACCTAAGGTCTTCTCACCAGCAGGCTCTCAAACTTCTTGGCTTCTGTGATGTGTATCCAACTGTCCTTCTCAATCACCTTGATGTGCTTGACCTCATCGTTGAACCTGCGGGGGGGGGGGGGGGGGGGGGGGCAGGGACAGGGTCACTGGGTGACAGAGAGGCAGGTGCACGTCCAGATACGCTGTCCAGCCCATGAGAGTAAGATCGACTTTGACATTGGGGAGAGGAGGACAGATGTCCTGGTAAAATCCTGATATCTTCTCTGTCGGGCTTTCAAAATAAAAGTTCCAAATGTAGCCTTTATTTTTTGCATGGCTGGAAACTGAACAGGCAACCTTTTGATTACTATCAAGATTCCCTGACCACTCAGCCACCTGACTTCTTACCAACATTGCAGGTCGTCCCCGGTCCCCCGTCCCCCCGGTTCCCACACCAACATGTCCGCCTGAGACCTACTTGATGCTGATGGCGAATCTCTCAGCCTCGGCCGTCCTCTCCCGGATCAGGTAGGTCCCGCTGCTGTGAGACTTCAGCAGGTTGTCCGCTTGCTGGCGCTCCATGTTCCCGGCAAACCTGGCAACCCCGAGGTACCACAGGTAAGCTCCCGCGCTCACGACACACAGAGAAGGAACTTTCACATTTAAGTCATTTAGAAAACGGTGAAGTGCCTTGCCGAAGGACACATCGAGGATGTACTTAGAAGTGTCTCACCAAGGGTAGCCAAAGTATTCCGTTTCCCTTGACGACTGACGGCTGGGGAAGGACTGGATTGGCTGTGAGGAGAAGGGGGAGGTCCACGTCAGACAAGAGTAAAGACTGAATGATAGACTGTTGGTGAAGTAGCATGTTGATGGAGGGTGGAGTGTGTGTGTGTGTGTGTGGAGGGGGAGTGTGTGTGTGGAAGGGGGGGTGTGTGTGTGTGTGGAAGGGGGGGGTGTGTGTGTGTGGAGGGGGCGTGTGTGTGTGTGGAGGGGGGTGTGTGTGTGTGGAGGGGTGTGTGTGTGTGGAGGGGGCGTGTGTGTGGAGGGGGAGTGTGTGTGTGGAGGGGGTGTGTGTGTGTGTGTGTGGAGGGGGAGTGTGTGTACCTTGGGGTCCAGGAACGGCTTCACACAGGAGCTGGGGAAGAAGCCACTCTTCTGGGTCTGCATGATCTTACCCTAAACACACATGAGGGGTCAAATGTCAGGGGTCAGGGTCAATGTAACGTCCACCAGGAGGGGTTAAGGGTCAAGGTTACTCTACCTCCCACCAAGAGGTGTCAGGGTCGCCCTTCAGCAGCTCGATGAAGTCTCCTGTCTGGAGGGAGAGGGGGGGTTTCCCCGGGGGGGCGGGCGTCCCGTGATAGTTACGCACCGCCACCATCTTAGGACCTGAAACACAGCAGATAACCATGACATCTTAAAAGATAACCACGACACCCTTGAGATAACCACATCCTCTTGAAGATAACCACATCATCTCAAAGATAACCACAATACCCTTAAGATAACCACATCCTCTTAAAGATAACCACATCATCTCAAAGATAACCACGATACCCTTAAGATAACCACATCCTCTTAAAGATAACCACGACACCCTTGAGATAACCACATCCTCTTAAAGATAACCACATCATCTCAAAGATAACCACGATACCCTTAAGATAACCACATCCTCTTAAAGATAACCACATCATCTCAAAGATAACCACGATACCCTTAAGATAACCACATCCTCTTAAAGATAACCACGTCATCTCAAAGATAACCACATCCTCTTAAAGAGAACCACATCCTCTTAAATATAACCAATTCATCTCAAAGATAACCACATCCTCTTGAAGATAACCACATCATCTCAAAGATAACCACGATACCCTTAAGATAACCACATCCTCTTAAAGATAACCACATCATCTCAAAGATAACCACGATACCCTTAAGATAACCACATCCTCTTAAAGATAACCACGACACCCTTGAGATACACCCTTGGACCTGAAACACAGCAGATAACCATGACATCTTAAAAGATAACCACGACACCCCTTGAGATAACCACATCCTCTTGAAGATAACCACATCATCTCAAAGATAACCACGATACCCTTAAGATAACCACATCCTCTTAAAGATAACCACATAATCTCAAAGATAACCACGATACCCTTAAGATAACCACATGCCTCTTAAAGATAACCACGACACCCTTGAGATAACCACATCCTCTTGAAGATAACCACATCATCTCAAAGATAACCACGATACCCTTAAGATAACCACATCCTCTTAAAGATAACCACATCATCTCAAAGATAACCACGATACCCTTAAGATAACCACATCCTCTTAAAGATAACCACGACACCCTTGAGATAACCACATCCTCTTGAAGATAACCACATCATCTCAAGATAACCACGATACCCTTAAGATAACCACATCCTCTTAAAGATAACCACATCATCTCAAAGATAACCACGATACCCTTAAGATAACCACATCCTCTTAAAGATAACCACATCATCTCAAAGATAACCACGATACCCTTAAGATAACCACATCCTCTTAAAGATAACCACGTCATCTCAAAGATAACCACATCCTCTTAAAGAGAACCACATCCTCTTAAAGATAACCACATCCTCTTAAAGATAACCACATAATCTCAAAGACAACCACAGCATCTTAAAGTGCTAACCGTGTTATCTTAAAGCGATGTATAAAATCGCGTTATGAGAAACGCATCATGTCACTATGACATCACCACGACGACGGACCATCACATTTATGAATGTGTCAGTAAACATCCATTCATCCACCAGAGGGCAGCAGAGCGCTTCAGTTGAAAAGAGGAAACGGAAGATAATGGCTTGGTTAAATGGCAGTCGCTGCCTCAAAGGATCATTCATGAACAGAAGCATCTGAAGCATCAGGTGTTCTTACCTGTCCAGAGCTCCGGTTCCTACGAGAGGCGGGAAACAAAAAAATAACAAATAAACAAGACATGAGAGGCTCTGATGTCACAGAAAGCTGAGATAACAGGTGCTGAGGGCTCCCCTGTTCACTAGTACATCAGACACAACAGAGGGAGGGAGGGAGATACGGAGAACGGGGGGGGGGGGAGAGAGAACGGGGGGGGAGGGAGAGAGGGAGAAGGAGACACGGAGAACGAGGGGGGAGGAACGGAGAGAGGGAGATACGGAGAACAATGGGGGAGGGAGTGAGAGAGGGAAAGAGAGATATGGAGAACAAGGGGGGAGGGGGGGAGGGAGGGAGAGAGGAAGTCTTACCAAATCCTGGGGATCTGAAAAAAAGGACAAAAATCTGTCAGAACAGGAGAGATCTACAGTCTGTGTGAAGGTGTTAGAGAGACCTACAGTCTGTGTACAGGTAGTGGAGAGACCTACAGTCTGTGTACAGGTAGTGGAGACACCTACAGTCTGTGTACAAGTAGTGGAGAGACCTACAGTCTGTGTACAGGTAGTGGAGAGACCTACAGTCTGTGTACAGGTAGTGGAGAGACCTACAGTCTGTGTACAGGTAGTGGAGAGACCTACAGTCTGTGTACAGGTAGTGGAGAGACCTACAGTCTGTGTACAGGTAGTGGAGAGACCTACAGTCTGTGTACAGGTAGTGGAGACACCTACAGTCTGTGTACAGGTAGTGGAGACACCTACAGTCTGTGTACAGGTAGTGGAGACACCTACTGATTTTACAGATGGTGATGACTTCAAGACACTCCTTGTGTGCGCCTGTGCCACAACGAGAGCAGTAGTAACCTTGGTAGAAGATACCCCTGTGGACACACACACACACACAAATGCACAAACACACACACACACACACACACATACACAGATACACACACACACACACACACAGATGCACAAACACACACACACACACACACAAACAGATGCACAAACACACACATACACACACAGATGCACACACAGATGCACAAACACACACACACACAAACAGATGCACAAACACACACACAAACAGATGCACACACCAGGAAAACCATTTACTCAGACGCTTTAAGCAAACCATCACTTATGTTTAATGTCGTACATTTAAGCCTGTTTAAAACCCAGCGTTAACACCAACATAAGCGTCTGTAGGGCTTCCAGTCCCTATTCAGCTACTCAAAGTGACTCCGCGCTCGCTTCGGCAGCCACATTCAATGGATGGTCCCATAAATCAGACTGCAATACACAGAGAGAGGGAGGTGGGGGGGGGGGGGGGGGGGGGGAGGGAGCGGGGGGCTTCCGGATGCAATTAGCCGTCAGCATCCCCAGCACAGCTAGCGCTGGCCTGCCCTCCCACCGCCCGGAATGTGGGTCAGCGCGGGCGGTGCCGTTTTTTTGGGGGGGTCAATGCATAGCAAGAGTAGGCTGATCCTAGTAATGGAGGTCAGACCGGGCCGCTACGGCCAGCTAGCCACGCCTCTCGTCGCTCTCCGTCAGGCTACGGTGACACTGGAGGTGGTCGGAAGCTGCTGGGAGTGTAGCGTGTAGCGTGTGCTAAACATCCCCCCCCCCCCCCCCCCCCCCCCCCCCCCACCATCAATCATACGAAAAACAGGGGCTGTTTACCGGAGACAGTTTGTAAGGCAGCTTTGAGAAGGAACCTGAGTTATGTTGTGCTGAGAAGGTAAACGATTCCTTGGAGTCTCACGGATGAATGGTTTCCTGTGGCGAGCGTGTTTGACAGGGCGGAGTGTGTGTACTGGGCTGTTTAACAGTGTGTTGTGTGAGTACTATGCTACACAGTGACATGCTGTGCTCTGCTAGGCTGTCCTATGGTGTTCTGTAGTGTGCTATGCTATGCTAGGCTGTCCTATGGTGTTCTGTAGTGTGCTATGCTATGCTAGGCTGTCCTATGGTGTTCTGTAGTGTGCTATGCTATGCTAGGCTGTGCTATGGTGTTCTGTAGTGTGCTATGCTATGCTAGGCTGTCCTATGGTGTTCTGTAGTGTGCTATGCTATGCTAGGCTGTGCTATGGTGTTCTGTAGTGTGCTATGCTATGCTAGGCTGTCCTATGGTGTTCTGTAGTGTGCTATGCTATGCTAGGCTGTGCTATGGTGTTCTGTAGTGTGCTATGCTATGCTAGGCTGTCCTATGGTGTTCTGTAGTGTGCTATGCTATGCTAGGCTGTCCTATGGTGTTCTGTAGTGTGCTATGCTATGCTAGGCTGTGCTATGGTGTTCTGTAGTGTGCTATGCTATGCTAGGCTGTGCTATGGTGTTCTGTAGTGTGCTATGCTCTGCTAGGCTGTCCTATGGTGTTCTGTAGTGTGCTATGGTCTGCTAGGCTGTCCTATGGTGTTCTGTGCTATGCTATGCTCTGCTAGGCTGTCCTATAGGTGTTCTATAGGTCGTACTGTGTCAGATTGTGTGCTAAGACGTCTTACCTCAGCAGCATTTTGCAGGCCCTGCAATTGGTGTTCTTCTCAAACGTGTGCATCTGAAAGTTGTGCTGATTGGCCGTGGCTCTCTCCGGCTTGATGTTGGACCTGCGCGATTGGACAACGAGGGTGGTCGGGGGGGGGGGGGGGGGGTGTTTGAAAGGTAAGGAAGGCGGGGGATTGGTGGAGGTTTGAGAGGAGGGGTTTGGGGGTGTGGCTGGACTCACATGGCCATCTCAAACTGCTCCATCCACTTCCTCTTGGTGTCTTCCGTCTTGCAGAAGAACTGGAAACCTTGTTTCCCTTGCAGGTGGATCAGGTAGAAACCATATGACCACTGCAGGGAGGGGGGGGAGGGGGAGAAGGAGAGGAGGGGGAGAGAGAGGGAGAGGTGGGGGAAGGGAAAGGAGGGGGGAGGGAGGGAGAGGAGATATGGAGGGGGTAGAGATAGAGGGTGGAGGAAGGGCGTTAGTGAGTGCGAAGAGGGATGGTTGGAGGGAAAAGGGGGAGACGGAGTGAAAGAACGAGGGAGCGTAAGAAGGGGGAGGAGAGAGATGGGAGACCAATGAGAAGCGCTGTGACACTCTTACCTTTGTATCAGTGTCCAATCCCTAGGAGCCTTTAGAGCAGAGCCCCACTTTAACTAAAGACGCACAAACTAGGGGGGGGGGGGGGGGCAATGCTGACAGAACGAGAGGGGAACACATGCAA
>CM059311.1:4352500-4360000 GCA_030340665.1 Neosalanx taihuensis
CAATACACACACACACACACCAATACACACACACACACACACACACACACTCAGGCTGTGCCTCTCAGGCTCATCAGAACTGATCTGTGCAGATCAATGTTCATCTATTCCAACCATTTGAAACAGAACCATCCAATAGGAGCTCAGTACAAACCAGGTCACTCTGGCGGGTTTGTAGGTCACGTCATGATGACATCAGGGTCACGGGCTCCTAGCCGCACGTGCTGCGTGTTTTTTTGGGGAAGCGCTCGCGCTCACCTGGCTACATCTGGATGCCCTCTGATCCAGATGATTAAAATCTAAAGAAGTTTGTTATGTTCGATGTTTGGCTGATGGGAACAAAGTCTCTAACATGTAACTGAACTCCGTTTTGCCCAATGACAGTGTTTGTTTGGCGTGTTTGTTTTGACAGCGAAAAAAAGACAGCGATGACACACAAGTAAACCTCACACACACACACACACACACACACACACACACACACACACACACACACACACACACACACACACACACACACACACACACACACACACACACTCACCTGTGACATCTGCGGCCTGAAGTTGATCTCTTTCAGGTCCACAGATCCAGGAGACAGATTGTGTAACATCTGACACAGCAGAACACCGTCCCGCAGAGCCTGGGCCAAGTCGAACACGGCGGCCGAGGGCCAGACGACCCGGTGGTTCTGTGGCAGAACCTTGCAGTCTATCAACCAGCGGCCACACTGTCTCCACTCCTCCATGGCGCCTTGGGGAGACTGAGGCCGGTCACTGCTCAGGTCACTGCCCAGGTGAGACAGTCTTCTCCGGGGGGGGAACTCCGCGGGTTCCAGCGCTCAGAGGAAGAAGTGATCCTTTCACCAGTTAGAAGGTTTAAAAACACCCAGAAAAAAAACAAGATCTCTCCTAAACCGTGGAAAAAGGTTCCCCCGGTAAAGCTGAAGTACCGAGAACTTCACCAAAGACTTACATTAGATTCCCACATCACATCTGCGGTCGGTTCAGCAGAATAAAACCTTATTTTTCTTTCCAAAACCCCCAAAATATGTTCACCTCCGCAGCAGGACAGGAACCGACAGTCTGCTTTGGGAAACAGAGAGTGTTTTATAATCCAGTAAAGTTCTAAGTAAACAAGCTTTGTGAACTTCTGCAGTTTACACTTTCCTTTTCTTCATTCTTAAAAGTTTACTGCAAATCAAAACAGCTTCATATTCATGACATAATCTACAGAGAGACACATCGAAGTCTTTAGACTGTACGTGCAGAGCGATCCAGGGTTCTCCTGCTGTGCATGTTCTGCAGGAAGGTTCTCCACTGATGGTTCTGCTGAATAAGATCATCCAGGGTGGGTTTTTCTTCCTCTGAGAACTTCTGGTCTGTGTTCTGATGTGATTCTCTCATTCACGGAGCTGTAGTCTTACAGTTCAGCGTGCATACTTGGTTTGTGTGTCTTCGGGGTTGTTATAAACATCCACAATAAGCAGCTGTCATAAAAGAGAGGCGACATAACGCGTCTTATGTATGCATGTCTTACAAAAAAAATCCTCGCGCAACCTCGAGCTCCTCAAATGCTTCCAAACATCTCCGTGGAAAAGTCAAACAGAAATCTCGTCCAGTGGAAACATTTCCCTCCAGATGATCTCAGCAGAAGGAACTATGATCTAAAAAAGGCTGGATTTGAACACAGTCCAAAATATGTGTTTTTTGCGTGATTTATTCGTCCTAAATCCCTTTTTCTGTCCGCCGTTTAGGAGCTCGTGATGTTTTGCAGTCCAACTCCTCCTGCCGCGCGACACTGGAGGAGCTAGAGGAGGAGCGTGAACGCGCGCGCCTGCCTGCCGAAGTGGGCGGTGATGTTCCAAACTGGATAGTTGTGTCTCTTGGGTTCTATATTAGAAACAAACACACTAATAATTCGCAACAAGAAACGTTTTGCAATTATAACTTTGAACAACTTGCTGTTCACAGTACTGAGTAGTATTGAACTGCAACTGATTATAGATTCTGAGTTATGATTTCATTACTTTAAGGTGGGGAAAATGTGATGTCTCGCGCCATGACGAAGGAAACACACATGACACGTGACTGACTTCAGGCCTGGACTTGATGCACCTGGTGAAGGTGCTGCAGCCAATCACAGGTGAGATCTGACAGTAAAACAGCAGTTTGAGGATTCATCTCCAGTGATTTATAGAGAAACACAGACTAGAGTCACTTTCTGTTGACTTCCCATCGCTCCCTGGATTGAAAGGTCATCTCAGGAATTCCAAAAGGTCAAACTATAGTGCCACGTGCATTTACAACCGCGTGCAAGCCTGTGTCCGGTACCGTGACGGATGATGGGGAGGTACTGTACTGTCTATACAGTCCTGAGGTTGATCCATCATAGTGGGGTTGCTGGAGAGGCGGGTCACTGCACACAGTAACACCCTAACCCGGGTCACCACTCCATCCAGGGCGGACAGTGATGAACTGTCCCTTTATAAAACCCATTTGAAACTAAAGGCTGAATTATATGGCTGTTTGACAAACGTTTAGACTTTATATCAGTGTGTATATGTCTTAGAGGAACAATACAAAGTTATAATAAAGTGTCTGGATTATAATCTATCTCATCAACATTATTTTAATGGTTTTTTTTTGGCCTCTTTCATATCTTTCTGTCCAGCCCTCTAGTGATGCATGATCGCCACCCTGTGGTCTGATCACTGAACTGCAAGCAGCGAAGGAAAAGTCTCCCTGGCAACGACCCTCCTCTACTACAGATACATCAATATAAGATATAATAAAGGTTACTGAGTGGGAACAGTTAAATGCTGTATGAAAGTGTGTAGCGGTGGTTTTGTGTGTGTGTGTGTGTGTGTGTGTGTTTACCGGACGAGGTCAACAGAGATCAGCTGCGAATAAAACTGAGAGAACCGGAAAAGTGATTTATTTTTTCTTTCATTTATTTACGAAAAAACAACAGCAAAAAAAAAACCAAAAAACAAAAAAACAAACGAACCCGATTCCAGGTTAGCGATTACATCAAATGTTAGCTTCTATCTCCACTCCTCTCTCCATCCCTCCCCCCTCCAGCCCGCATTGCCTTGACGGACCTCAAACTACCAACACTGAAATCCTTGATTGGTTTTGATGAGACATGAGACGAGAGAACTAGAAACAGCTCAAACAAGAAATAAGAAAGTTACAATAAATGCTGCATGCACATCAAGAATAAAAAGTAAACATTTGCTTTTTCAAAATATAAAAAAGAACTATTATAATGGTCTGACCAGGGCTTAAAATTGAACTAAAAGTTGTATATATATATTTATCTATATATATATTCATTCATATATATTTTTTCTTTTTTTTTCACATCCTAAAGATATTATTCCTAGAAAATATCTGATGGGGAATCGGAGAAAAACATAGTAGATCCCTAACTCAGAAACATGACCACAAAAATACAATTTACATTTCCTTTTTAACAGGGCCTTCATAAATGCTCTACGCAAATAATTGTCTAGCTTCCAGGAGAAAAAAGATCAATGAAAATGTTAATGGAATATTTCCCTCATACATTTTTATGGGTTTCTTATATATTAACCGTATTTTTTCACCTTGATTGAAAAGAAGGCGAGAAGTCTAAAATAGAAAATAGATAAAAAGTTGTTAGAAGAGAACAAAATAAAAAGCTATACCATATCGTGACTGTAAAACAGAACCTGATAAAGACGAATACATTCAGAAATCAACTCTTCTTTTTTTAATCGTATTTGAGTGGAAGACGCACTTTGCTGCTAAATCCGGGTTCGTTATAACGACATCAACGATTAAAAAAAACAAAAAAACAACCATGTTAAAAGATTCGTCCCTGTTTGGTAAAACAGCACAGATAGTCAGTGAGTGTTCAGCGAAAGTTGTTCCTGTGTTCTGGTCATTTCTGTACATGTTTTAAAGTGTAAAACTTGTTCCAAACGTCAGACATTCATCAGTAAGGATGATATTAGAGCTTTTGAAGACCAGTTAACTCGCCATCACGTCTAGTGGTCAAGTCTTGTTCAACACAAATTAAGAAGGTAACATTTTTTTTTCTTCCATGTTAAGTGTCTTAAATGTTTACATTGATATTACAAGATTCATGTACTTTTATGTTTTTTTTTCCCTAAACCTGCAGACAGACAAACATCTTAAACTACGTTTAAATCCAGGAACACAAGTATTGAAGTCAGACCCGGGTCTGTTACCATGACGAGGAACCCCCACCCCCGCCCCACCCCCACCCCACCCCCAGAAAAAAACCTGCATTTTCAGTGAAATCCCCAATACTTAATAATAATTAAGAATCAAGAAAACATGTTTGGAAATGCTTTGGATAAAAACACCAGGGGCGGGGGGGGAAACGCAAAGATTCCCTCCAAACTGTTCTCGTCATGAACACAAAGTCCAGATTTTCCTGCAAGATCATGTAGAAGTTGTGATGAATCCAAGTAGTGAGACTGTGAGGGTGTGAGAGAGGGGGGGGGGGGGGGGGGGGTGGAAAGTGATATAGAGCGTGTTAAAACACACTTCCTTCCAGGTTACGACGCTCAAACTCCTTCAAATTTGCATATTGATGTTTTATACTCTGATCACCCAGAAGAGTTCAAATCTCACTTCCTTTACAGATTCGGTTTGGTCGGATGATTTTCGTTTGGTTTTAAAACGGCAACGAGATCTGTGTCAAATCTTCTAGAATTCACCATCTTTTTTTCCTTTCTTACTTCTGTTTCCCCCCCTTCATAAAAGGTATTTCTTGAGGGGGGGGGGGGGGGGGTTGTGTATTGACATGACATGTAATCATTTTTTTTTTCTCATTTCTGTCTCTTACAAAATCTTTCAGACGTCAGACAGTCAAGGGAACCAACTGACTCCATACAACGTTCAAATGAGAAAGACGAGAGATCCGTGTGGAGTCAGAGTCGGTGTCAAAGTGAGTCGGAAGTCAGTCAAAGCGAGTCTGAGTCAGTCAGAGTCGCTGCTGTCTGAACTGGATCCAGAGGAGCTGCTGTTGCTGCCCGATGAACTGCTGCTGCCGCTCAGCCGAGACGCCCCGCTGCCCGGCCCTGAAGCACCCTTCACTGGAGGAACAAGGGACAGGGGGTGAGACACACACAGGGGGGGGAGGAGAGAGGGGGAGAGAGAGAGGCAGAGAGAGAGAGGGGGGGGGGGGAGAGAGAGAGGAGAGAGGGAGAGGAGAGAGAGAGGGGAGAGGGGGAGAGAGGAGAGAGAGAGGGGAGGGAGACGTAGGGGGGAGAGCTGTACTCACGCTGTGGTTTCTTGTGCCTCTTCTGTAAACAGGACTTGACGTATCGCTCCAGCTCCCTCAGAGTCGACGGCTTGAGCGTCTCGAAGTCGATCTCGATCTCGTCCGGGTTCGAGTCCCTCAGCGAGGGCTCGCGTGATTGGATGATGTGGACCACTCTGCCCAGCTTCTCCCCGGGGAGACGGTTGATGTCCAGACTCAGCTGGCGCTTCTCATCGTACGTCATCGGCAGAGACTCCTCATCCTCCTCTGAGTTGTAGCCACGCCCACCCTTCTTCGACCTGCGGGGGGAGGGAGGAGAGGCAGGGGGGGAGGGAGGAGAGGCAGGGAGGGAGGGAGGAAGAGAGAGTCAGATGGAGAGTGTCAGGAGGGAGAAGTCAGGTGAGGGACGGGGAGAGAGAGAGAGAGAGAGAGAGAGGGGGAGAGAGAGAGAGGGAGAGAGAGAAAGAGGGAGAGAGAGAGAGAGAGAGAGAAAGAGGGAGAGAGAGAGAGAGAGAGAGAGAGAGAGAGAGAGAAAGATAGTGAGGGAGAGAGAGAGAGAGGGGGGGAGAGAGAAAGAGGGAGAGAGAGAAAGATAGTGAGGGAGAGAGAGAGAGAGAGAGAGGGGGAGAGAGAGAGAGAGAGAGAGAGAGAAAGAGGGAGAGAGAGAAAGATAGTGAGGGAGAGAGAGAGAGAGAGAGAGGGAGAGAGAGAGAGAGAGAGAGAAAGATAGTGAGGGAGAGATAGAGACAGAGGGGAAGTACCTGCTGGTGCTGTTAGCTCTCCTAGACGCTCCTTTCTTGCCCCCCTGGCCAGACTTCTTCTTCTCCTCTTCACTCTTGGCTTTGATGTGCTTGTCTTTCTTCTTCCTGTCTTTCTCCTTCTTGTCTTTCTTCTTCTTTGGTTTGCTGACGGGAGCTTGAGAGAGGGCAGCTAGCTGTTCATGGACGGCCTTTAGCTGGGGGGGGGGGGGGGGTGGAAGGAGGGAAGTTAGAAACATGGTCTCCCTCCATGGGAGGGGGGGGGGGTGGATCAGGAGGACGTTCAGCCCTGCTAAATTCAAGAAGCAGGAAGTGGGCGAACTTCCTGTCAGAGGGAATCTTATCACTCCGGTTGGAAACACATTTTTTTCTAATAGTTCAACACCATGAGGCAAAAACAGCAACACAATCCAACATTAATATATTACTACCACACAAACAGTACACACACACACACACACACACACACACACACACACACACACACACACACACACACACACACACACACACACACACACACACACACACACACACACACACACACACACACACACACACACACACACACACACACACACACACACACACACACACACACACACACAATACGCAGAAGATCACTTTCTCTCACGCACTCTCACTCACACACCCAAAGCAGCGCTACATCAACTGATCGTCCACCTCCTGTTAACCCTCTACCATTTTCACTAAGGGGGGGGGGCAGCAGGCCAGCCCCTGAAGGGGGTCCCTGACAGGAACACACCCAGCCCCCCTGGAAAAGCCCCTTCCAGAAGGTTCTCCCTCCAACCCCGCCTCTCTCTAGTCCACCAGCTAGCGGTGACAGCGTCCTGGATTACAGCTGCTAATCCACTGATGATGTTTGTGAGGAGCTTCTATCATCTGGACATGCTCACTGTGTCGTTCAGTCGCTTTGATGTGTTTGGAAATGTGGAGCATCTGAACCAATAGAATCTTCTCATTTATTCATTTAGCAGAGAATTTGAGAATCGGGCTGGTGATCGGAAGGTTGCGGGTTCAAAATCCCGGCCGTGCCAACATGACGCTGTGTCCTCGGGCAAGGCACTTCACCCTACTTGCCTCGGGGGGGGGGGGGGGGGGGGGGGTGTCCCTGTACTTGCTGTAAGTCGCTCTGGATAAGAGCGTCTTGATAAAAGGACTACATGTAAATGGGAGTTCTGCAGGAGCAGAGTGAGGGAAGATTTCAAGACTTCATCATCATCTCACATTTATTCATTTAGCCGACGCTTTTATCCAAAGCGACTTACGAGAGAGAGCTTTTACAAAGAGCATCAGTCATTGAGCATAGCCACGTGATAGACCCCGAACACAGTCAGTTTTTTTTTTCCCCCCATCTTCCTCAATCTGCTAACCCGGGTTTGAGAGGGTGTGGTGGTGGGGGGTGGGCGGGGGGTCCGTGCAGAGAGGGGTAAATCACCTGGTA
>CM059311.1:4365000-4382500 GCA_030340665.1 Neosalanx taihuensis
TAGTTGACTTGGCGTGCTAGCTACACAGCTAGCTACATTATGCTAACTAGAGTTCACGCGCGGGTGCTGAGCTGCTATACAACGCGCGAGGACACCAACACACCCCGCGAGGACACCAATACAACCATTCTCCACCACTCCAGTCAAAAAGATCTCCCTATACACACACGTTAATAAAATACAATTCTGTTGGTTCAGTTGGTTGCATTTTTACACCTCTAACCATCTAAATATAAAAAATAGTTTGTTATCTCCGTTGCAACACATTTCCCAAAAGATGGCGCGTGCATTCAGCACATTAGCTAACCCTAGCAGACTAGGAAACAATCATGGTAGCTGTAGTGTGTGTTATTGGAGAACTAGTAAGCTAAGCTACATGTGTTGCAAACTTGGTCCCACTTCAACTGTTTACCATCAGCCAGGAAATTACATTTGTTAAAACAATTTGTTAAATTGTTGCAAATGCATGAACAAAGCAATAATTGTTGTTGAAAAACATTACAAGGCTAAGTGGTTAGCATGGAGGGCTAACTGTAAGGCTTACTTGTTACTGTTAGCTACATAGCTCAACAAACATTCTCAGCAAAGGCTTTCATAGCACCACAGTAGAACTATTAAAGCATTATAAGTCACAAAAGTCTCGCTCGTGCAGGAAATATCAATATAGGAATGCATTACTTCCTCGAGGCCTCCAGGAAGGTTGTGTTTTGTAGCTCGCGGGTCGAGTGGCTCCGAGCAGCGCGAGCAGCATGAAGATGAGGTTTACTATGTCGCTCTGATCATGCGCAGTAAAGCACGGTCCTCCACAGCGTTTACATTCATGGTTACATTGTAGCTGTGGTTAGTCTCGAGGGCCTAACCCCCCTCCCCCTCGTGCTTTAACATGACACTAGTACCAGCTGGAGTTTGGATCATAAACAGTTATCAGTTGAGATCGCGCAACAAACCCCAAAATGTCACAGTCCAACTTGTTTAGAAGTTCAGGTAATTTTATTTTAAATATAAGGATGTAAAATAAAAAACTTAATGTGCAATATTGGTTCTAACAGTATGCATTAGGATCATTAGGAATCTAGTGACACTAAATGTCACACCTAGAAATGCAGCAATACACAACTGCATAGGAGTATTGTACATTTACTGGTTTAATCATAAAGTGCTCTACTATGAAGAATAATATATTGAAAGGCAGGCTATAGCGCATGCATAACCAACTACATTCATGAAACATCCATTTATAACACGGATATATTTCTCAGCTGGAATTAAAGAAGTGTGAGAGAGGAGGTTAAGTCCTTCAAGTGATCTCGAGGACATCTTCGCGCTTCACTCTCCATCCACTCACGCGACAGCACCGGTGGTTCAATGGTAGGGTTATTACTCACCACGTGCAGTTGGTCTGGGTTTCATTCCCCAATGGGGGTTCGAATCCTGGCCAATGCATTGAATATGTGTGCGCCTGTGTTCCCCATTAGAGGCCTAATAAAGGATAATTTCTCCATCAGAAAGCAGCTGTCAAAAGAAAAAGCGAATCGTCATTCTCTTTCTGAGTCCCTCCTCACTTGCCGTAATGAATTGTTTACGCACATGCGCACTGACCCCCATCAGAGACATTCCCCGCTCGAGACTAACAGCTTCATTCATGTTCTTCTTTACTATTAAAAAAATCATAATCATATAAATATCAACCTTGTCAAAGTTTTAAATCGGTTGGTTTGATTCCAGAGAACTGGTTTATTTCTGGTGGCACGACTGGGATTTAACTAACATTGGGGCTTTTTAAACACGGTGAGTATCAGTAAATGTATTGTTACTAACGTTAGCTTAGCCTTCCAGCTAACTCGATACTATCTAGTGAAATATGAAGATATCATCTTTATAAGGTTTCATTTATATTATGTTATAATATATTATATAGATAATATATAGATTTATTGTCATGAAGGGACTAAGAACCATTTGACTCCAGACTAAATAAGGCCTCTTTTCTTTTTTCTTAGCCTGGACTGCCAGGTTAGCCTAGCCTAGCTTGTTAGTCTAGCCTAGCCTGTTAGCCTAGCCTAGCTGGTTAGCCTAGCCCGTTAGCCTAGCCTAGCTGGTTAGCTTAGCCTAGCTTGTTAGCCTAGCTTAGCTTGTTAGCCTAGCGTCAGTTCTCCATGCAGTTTCCATGATGACACCTTGGAGGATCAATGTTCTTGATCAGGAATGATTTAGTATAGAATCTGATCAATAGCTAAAAATATTAAATATATATATATACACACACATGTAATCGACGTAGTAATCAACATCCACATATTCCTCTGTTCACTCTAGTCATATAGAAAATTAGAATATGAATGTGATTATTTGATGGACCGGTTATCGTTGTTTTTGTCAGCGCTTCTGCAGCAGCACCATGGCAACGGAGGAGAAGAAACCAGACACAGAATCTACCAAGTCTCAGAACACGTCATCAGCCAGCCAGAGCAAGGTACCAACCTGGATAGGATGAGCAATGTCATCACTATAACAACTCACTCTGATCATTTAACTTGGCAGGAGACTTAGTCAAGTTGTGTTGATTGATCTTGAATATCTGTTATTCCTGATTAATAACTCTCTCTCTCTCGCTCTCTCTCCCTCTGTCTCTCTCTCTCTCTGTCTCTCTGTCTCTCTCGCTCGCTCTCTCTCCCTGCCTCTCTCTCTCTCTCTCTCTCTGTCTCTCTCTCTCTCTGATCCTGGATAGTCCACCCCTGCCAAACCGAACTACACCCTCAAATTCACGCTAGCTGGACACACTAAAGCTGTGTCCTCAGTCAAGTTCAGCCCCAGTGGAGAGTGGCTGGCCAGTTCATGTAAGTTCCCCTGCTGCAGGGGGGGGCTGAGCGGTCAGGGAATCAGGCTAGTCATTCGATTCCCGGCTGTGCCAAATGTTGTGTCCCTGGGCAGGGCACTTCACCCTACTTGCCTCCTGAGACACCTGTGTTTTCTGTGTCTGTGATGGATACTGACTCTGCACACACCTGCAGACGTTTTAATCACCTGTAGATTATAATCAATTGTGTTCACAACTTAAAAATGACTTTGTATTTTATTTATTAGCTGCGGATAAACTCATCAAGATCTGGGGAGCGTATGATGGGAAGTTTGAGAAAACTATATCTGGACACAAACTGGTGAGTTAATTGTTCTTTCCCACGGTTTGATGTGCTCTGTATGTTACGGTAGTTTTTGCCTAAATTTAAGATTCTGTGGTTTGCGAGTTATCAAACAGTCTTAACTAGGGTTGTACTGAAACCCTGAATATGACTAGTATCTACTAAACCAATTAGCAAAAGTTATTTTAGTTCCTCATGTTGGTTTTAGTTAATTTTATCATTATATTTGTTTATAAAGTATTTATTTGATGTCATTGACCATAATCGTCTGCTTTTATATTATAAAGTAATCTGAATGAATCTTTTAAATAGATGTTGTACCTTTTCAAAAGTATCGTACATTTTCAATAGTATTAATGCTCAGCCTGTCCTAACGAGGGCCCTAACGAGCATACTAACGAGCCTCCTGTCCCCTGCAGGGTATCTCTGATGTAGCCTGGTCATCTGACTCCAATCTGCTGGTGTCGGCGTCTGACGACAAGACCCTGAAGATCTGGGACGTGAGCTCTGTAAGACCCCCGGAGCAGACACACAACACCAGGGAGACACACAGGGGTATTAGGACAGGGGGTAGGGGTATTAGGACAGGGGGTAGGGGTATTAGGACAGGGGGTAGGGGTATTAGGACAGGGGGTAGGGGTATTAGGACAGGGGGTAGGGGTATTAGAACAGGGGGTAGGGGTATTAGGACATGGGGTAGGGGTAGTGGGACAGGGGGTAGGGGTATTAGGACAGGGGGTAGGAGTATTAGGACAGGGGGTAGGGGTATTAAAACAGGGGTAGGGGTATTAGGACAGGGGGTAGGGGTATTAGGACAGGGGGTAGGGGTATTAGGACAGGGGGTAGGGGTATTAGAACAGGGGGTAGGGGTATTAGGACAGCGGGTAGGGGTAGTGGGACAGGGGGTAGGGGTATTAGGACAGGGGGTAGGAGTATTAGGACAGGGGGTAGGGGTATTAAAACAGGGGTAGGGGTATTAGGACAGGGGGTAGGGGTATTAGGACAGGGGGTAGGGGTATTAGGACAGCGGGTAGGAGTATTAGGACAGGGGGTAGGGGTATTAAAACAGGGGTAGGGGTATTAGAACAGGGGTAGGGGTATTAGGACAGGGGGTAGGGGTATTAGAACAGGGGGTAGGGGTATTAGGACAGGGGGTAGGGGTATTAAAACAGGGGTAGGGGTATTAGGACAGGGGGTAGGGGTATTAGAACAGGGGGTAGGGGTATTAGGACAGCGGGTAGGGGTAGTGGGACAGGGGGTAGGGGTATTAGGACAGGGGGTAGGGGTATTAGAACAGGGGGTAGGGGTATTAGGACAGGGGGTAGGGGTATTAGGACAGGGGGTACAGTGTGATATGGGCATGTCTGATGACGCCTGTCCTTTTGTCGATCGTCATGCTGTCTCTGGGCAAAAAAGCAAGGAATAAGTCACTTAACATTACCATGGAAACTGGAAGTTCTAGCATGGTTATAAGATGTTATTTTCAGAGGGATTATTATTGTCCGCTACGCATGTGACATAAGCCCCCGCCCCCGCCCCCCCCCACTGAAAACTGCTGCTCTCTTTCACAGGGGAAATGTTTGAAGACTCTGAAAGGCCACAGCAACTATGTGTTCTGCTGTAACTTCAACCCTCAGTCCAACCTGATCGTCTCTGGATCGGTGAGAAAAACACACAAACACACACACACACACAAACACAATACCCTTGACTCTCGTTTGTGATTGGTGGATACGTTTGTGTTTCGTCTGTCCAGTTCGACGAGAGCGTCCGGATATGGGATGTCAAGACTGGCAAGTGTCTGAAGACCCTGCCTGCCCACTCAGACCCTGTCTCTGCTGTGAGTACCTTCACCTGACCAATCACATCACACCCTGTCTCTGCTGTGAGTACCTTCACCTGACCAATCACATCACACCCTGTCTCTGCTGTGAGTACCTTCACCTGACCAATCACATCCAGGCCCTTCAACTCTCTGCTGTGATTGGATAGCTGAATGCACACTCAGACCCAAGGTGCAGGTGTGCTTAGTTACCTTGTGGTTACCAGGTGCAGGTGTGCTTAGTTACCTTGTGGTTTCCAGGTGCAGGTGTGCTTGGTTATCAGGAGCAGGTGTGCTTGGTTACCTTGTGGTTACCAGGTGCAGGTGTGCTTGGTTACCAGGTGCAGGTGTGCTTGGTTACCTTGTGGTTACCAGGTGCAGGTGTGCTTGGTTACCAGGTGCAGGTGTGCTTGGTTACCTTGTGGTTACCAGGTGCAGGTGTGCTTAGTTACCTTGTGGTTTCCAGGTGCAGGTGTGCTTGGTTATCAGGAGCAGGTGTGCTTGGTTACCTTGTGGTTACCAGGTGCAGGTGTGCTTGGTTACCAGGTGCAGGTGTGCTTGGTTACCTTGTGGTTACCAGGTGCAGGTGTGCTTGGTTACCAGGTGCAGGTGTGCTTGGTTACCTTGTGGTTACCAGGTGCAGGTGTGCTTGGTTACCAGGTGCAGGTGTGCTTGGTTACCTTGTGGTTACCAGGTGCAGGTGTGCTTGGTTACCAGGTGCAGGTGTGCTTGGTTACCTTGTGGTTACCAGGTGCAGGTGTGCTTGGTTACCAGGTGCAGGTGTGCTTGGTTACCTTGTGGTTACCAGGTGCAGGTGTGCTTGGTTACCAGGTGCAGGTGTGCTTGGTTACCTTGTGGTTACCAGGTGCAGGTGTGCCTGGTTACCAGGTGCAGGTGTGCTTGGTTACCAGGTGCAGGTGTGCTTGGTTACCTTGTCGTTAGGGACCAGGTGTGTTTGTGTTCCTGAACCCAGCTGACAGCTTCTCACAGTCCTCTCTTCCTCCTCCAGGTTCATTTCAACAGAGATGGATCTCTGATCGTGTCTAGCAGCTACGATGGCCTCTGGTAAATAGCAGAAGAAACAGTGTTATTCATTGCGTAACATCGTGTGTAAAGATATTGATATTAATCTATAAAACCTGAGACATTGTGGTTGAGTTGTGGTTGTGGTTCTAATGAGGTCTTCTGTTTTCAGTCGCATCTGGGACACGGCGTCCGGACAGTGTTTGAAAACCCTCATTGGTGAGAAACCTGTCCCTCAACACCTGTGCTAACCTCACCTGTGTTAGCCTTACCTGTGCTAACCTCACCTGTGTTAGCCTTACCTGTGCTAACCTCACCTGTTAGCCTTACCTGTGCTAACCTCACCGGTGATGGCCTTACCTGTGCTAACCTCACTTGTGTTAGCCTTACCTGTGCTAACCTCACCTGTGTTAGCCTTACCTGTGCTAACCTCACCTGTTAGCCTTACCTGCGCTAACCTCACCTGTGTTAGCCTTACCTGTGCTAACCTCACCGGTGTTGGCCTTACCTGTGCTAACCTCACTTGTGTTAGCCTTACCTGTGCTAACCTCACCTGTGTTAGCCTTACCTGTGTTAACCTCACCTGTGTTAGCCTTACCTGTGCTAGCCTTACCTGTGCTAACCTCACCTGTATTAGCCTTACCTGTGCTAACCTCACCGGTGTTAGCCATACCTGTGCTAACCTCACCAGTGTTAGCCTTACCTGTGCTAACCTCACCGGTGTTAGCCTTACCTGTGCTAACCTCACCGGTGTTAGCCTTACCTGTGCTAACCTCACCTGTTAGCCTTACCTGTGCTAACCTCACCTGTGTTAGCCTTACCTGTGCTAACCTCACCGGTGTTGGCCTTACCTGTGCTAACCTCACTTGTGTTAGCCTTACCTGTGCTAACCTCACCTGTGTTAGCCTTACCTGTGCTAACCTCACCGGTGTTAGCCTTACCTGTGCTAACCTCACTTGTGTTAGCCTTACCTGTGCTAACATCACTTGTTAGTTTTACCTGTGCTAGCTTTACCTGCACTAGCCTTACCCGTGCTAGCCTCACCTAGTGTTAGCTAGTAAAGTCCAGAGGTTTACCTGTGTGTGTTCTTCTGTCTTGTAGATGATGACAACCCTCCAGTGTCGTTTGTGAAGTTTTCCCCCAACGGAAAATACATCTTGGCAGCCACATTGGACAAGTGAGTGTTGCAGTTTTCCACGCCTTCCTGACAGTCTCCTGTTGTGTCTGGCATTACCACTAGAGGGCGCCCTATGAGAGGTTAATATCACGTTGGTTTTGGTGGAAAAGCCTAAATGTTAGCAAGACTATTAATTAAATCTCCCTTCACAGCACCCTGAAGCTATGGGACTACAGCAAAGGAAAGGTGTGTATAATTTAAGACTTTTTAAATTCAAGTGTGTGTTTGAGATGGTTCCGATCTAAACTGGTTCTAATGCTCTCGTCGTCTCTCTCTCGTTGTTGTTGAACAGTGTTTAAAAACGTACACCTGCCACAAAAACGAGAAGTACTGCATATTCGCTAATTTCTCAGTCACAGGAGGAAAGGTAAGGATGTGTTTATGCTCTGACTTCACTTTCTGTGTAGCCGCTAACCTGCTAACGCTAACCTCTCGGTCCCTCCCCCCCCCCCCCCTCCCCCCTCCCTCCCTCCCTCCCTCCCTCAGTGGATTGTGTCTGGTTCAGAAGACAACATGGTGTACATCTGGAACCTGCAGACCAAGGAGATCGTCCAGAAACTCCAGGGCCACACAGGTAAACACCAAGGGTCACTAGGGGTCAGGGAGGGGTCACCAGGGGTCAGGGTGAGGTCACTAGGACTGAAGCTCATCAGAAACAAATGAATAAATCCAGCTCATAAGCACATCTCTTATACCAGGATACATATGACTCTCCTCCCTCTACCTCTCCCTCTCTCCCCCCTGGTCTCTCCCCCCCCCCCTCCCCCCTCCAGATGTGGTCATCTCGACAGCCTGTCACCCCACAGAGAACATCATAGCCTCAGCGGCGTTGGAAAACGACAAGACCATCAAACTGTGGAAGAGTGATTGCTAAGTCCCGCCTCTGCACAGTTGCCATTTATTTTATGTTCCCCCCCCCACCCCCCCCCCCCCCCATTTTTCTTTTTTACATATTAAAAACAAAACAAAAACAATAATGAAAACGGGAAACAGGACTGTTTTTTTTAGGTGCTTTGTGTTGGTCTAAGTTTCTCACCTTGAAGAACACAAAAAAAAACATCAACGTTCAGACCTTCTCCAGGAGAACACGAGGAGAACCTGTGGAACCAACACACACAGACACTTACGTTGTGGTCTCGTTCTCACGTTCTACAAAGTTCTCCGTTTCTAGTTTGGTTTTGACAAGTCTGTGTTTCTGTCCAGCCATTTTGGGAAAAGGTTTTTGTACATTTTTTTATTATCTGGTCAAACTATCACATGTAAACACAGGTTTGAATTCTGCCTTCTTGTTTTTAATGTTGGGTCACAGACAGAATTGAAAGACTCTTGAAGAAGCCTGATACAGTACTGTAGCTATCATCTCTTTCTCTCCCTCTATCATCTCTCTCCCGCTACCATCTCTCTCCATCTCTCATCGCTTTCTCTCCCTCTCTCATCTCTCTCCATCTCTCATCTGTCTCATCTCTCTCTCCCTCTCTCATCTCTCTCTCCTTCTCTCATGTCTCATCTCTCTCTCCCTCTCTCATCTCTCTCTCCCTCTCATCTCTCTCGCCCTCTCTCATCTCTCTCTCCCTCTCATCTCTCTCTCTCATCTCTCTCTTCTCTCTCTCCCTCTCTCATCTCTTCATCTCCCTCCTCTCCCCCCTAGTAGAATCATACCTACACTGCAATGTCATGTATTTCAGATCCCTCGTCTATCTCACGTCTTCTGTCGAAAACCGACGCCCACTTCTGTACTGGTATTGGTTGACCGTGGTTGTCTAGGCGACCCTGCCGGAGTGCAGGAGATGGGGTCGTCTCTACGTCATTGGTCGGCATGCGCGTCAACGGTGTTCACTGTCCTCGACCTCAGTAGAGACGATCTGATTGGTCAAGGGTTTGTTTTGTATTGGCATGTTCTCTAGAAGATGTTGGTCAGACTTGATACGAAGGACATGTGGTTCTTGACATTGGAAATGTTTGAACGCTAAGCCTTCTGGGTAAAGGGAGAGCCTTTGGAAGTTATGGGAACTAAGAGATGTTTAGTGATGGATTTGGACCTGTGTGTGTGTGTGTTTGTGTTTACTGAAACTTCAGTAACTTGACTGTTGTGCCAGTTTAATAGCTGTAAGGAACACAGCTGTATTTTTTTTATATAAATATAAAAATACTGACACTTTCTCTCCTGTGTTTGAAACTTTTGAATTTTTTTTTAGAAATACATTTTATTTTTCTCCAGTTTTAGTACTGTCGGGAACTAAACTTGAAACGATCTGGTTTAGATACCCCAGCCTATAGTGACCAAATCCAAGTATTTGTCTTCATTCTGTACATATGATTACATTTATCGTGTTAGTATTTGTTAGACGAGCAGCGTTTTTGCTCTGTTTCATTGTCTTTAAAGTGTCTTAATAGTTAGAACTTCTGCAGACTCAATTTTATTTGATTTTTTTCCTTTCCTTTCTGCGGTGGTATGAGGGCTGAGTCTGCATTAAGTCGACATGGATTTTGCGAAAATTGATATTATCATCTGACAGCTATAACCTGTGTGACTTAATAAATACGTTTTTTTTCCAGATGTACTGTGTGATGTTGTCGTGATTCAGAGTTTAATCAAGACAAACCGAGATTTGAGACTTTAGAGAAAACAACAATTTTCAGATTATTATTATTTTTATAATCTTTTTTTTTTTTTTTTCGATGAAAGGTAAAACATCAGAACAAGCTATGGCGGACAGAGGACAAGTTTCCATCTCGTTGAAAATAGACAAAAATAAAATCAAGAGAACAATCTCATCTTTTTATAGAGACAGGCTGTAAGAGGTCAAAGGTGAAGTGATGCAGTAACCATGACGTCAACTCCTCTCGCCCTTTCAGTCTAAATCTCTCCCCCCTTCCACCCCCATTTCAAATCAACATTTACACAAACAATGTATACAACAGAACACGGGGGGGGGGGGGGGGGGGGGGGGGTACAGAGCACATAAGCAGAGGGGATAGATGACCTTTGTACAAAAATAGATTTTTTTTCCTTTTCTTCCAGTATTCTACATTGAGGACAGAGCGTTGCTATGCGACAGAGAGAGACAGAGATGATTGTTTTTTAGCCAAGCTTATTTCTGATGACATTATTGGAAACTCAAGCCAAGTCACAAATACACTTTGAAGGGCTATTTGTTTTAAGAAGAATTACGTTTTTCTAGTTTATTTTTCTTCATTTTTTTTCTCCCATCCTCTGGTCTCTACCAGGAGCTGGTGATGTGTTTAGTTTTAGGACTGAGAGCTGCTGGTATGATGCTGGTTTGATTTCTGCTCTTGATTGTGTTGAATGCAAACAAACAAAAAAACTCAAATAAAAAAAAAACGTTACTTTTAGAAAAACGCTCAGAAAACAGACAGTTTTGAACACTTCAGATATTTCACCAGGCCCAGAGCAGTTAATAAGACTGCTAATATTCGTCTCCCTCCCACTAAAATGAACAGGAAATACTCAAAAAGAACAGATTCATAGATATTTATAAGTATATACACATGTACATATAAACAAAATAGAGCTTTATGGTATATAAAGCATTTGTGTAGGTATTCATCCTATCTATGTCATCGTCTCGTTCCCCAGTCCTGCAGGAGAGATCCTCCTATGGCTTTATAATACTTTATAATACTTTATAATACCCGGAGTTTTCCAATCACAGTAAACTGATGAAGGTCCATGAGATCCTCCTGAATGCAGATTGCCAAAGTTGAGAAACGTTATTTATTTTTATTTTTCCTGAAACAACGTGAACGTCGTTTTTGTTAACGTTGTATTTTTCTTAAATCAGGTATTTGTTTTATGGTCGGTATATGAATCGAGATGATTTTGTTAAGGTGGAAAGCTGGTTAAGGTACTACAGAAACCCAGGGGGACGATTCACGAAGAACTAGTGCTTAATGTTGGTGTCTTAATGTTGGTGTCTTAATGTTGGTGTCTTAATGTTGGTGTCTTAATGTTGGTGTCTTAATGTTGGTGTCATTCCTGCCTGCTAGGGTGTTTCATGAGACAGACATGCTTCATTAACCCAGATGAGGATGGAGTGATGAAGAGGTCAATACTGGATGAAGAGGTCAATACCGGAGCCACGCTCGTTCAGAACAACCTCGTTAAAACACGCCGGTCAACGGTAAACAGACAAGGTTATTACCAGGAAATCAGTCCCGAAGCGGGGAGAAAACACCGAAACAGAGACAAAGGTAGAGAGAGAAATGTGACGTTTCTGATTAAAATTCAAGTAGCGTTGCAGTACTGCGCTTCTGTCACTAGGGGGAAGCCTCGCTGCGTTTCAATAGCAACCCAGATCTTTCGCTTCCTCCCTCTCCTTCGCCTTTTTCTCTCTCTTCCTCCCTATAAGTCTCTCTTACCTCCTCTCCGTCTCCCTCTCCCCCCTCTCCCCCTACCCCTCTCTCCCCCCTCCCCCTCTCTCTTTCTCTCTCTCCCCCTCCCCTCTCTCCCCCTCCCCTCTCTCTCCTACCTCTCAGTCCTGCAGCTCTTGTCCTGTTCTTCAGCCTGTCTCCTGGTAGGTGAACTTCACATCGTGTCTCTGTGTCTCCACACCTGGAGGATGTGTCCACACCACACCTGGAGGATGTGTCCACACCACACCTGGAGGATGTGTCCACACCACACCTGGAGGATGTGTCCACACCACACCTGGAGGATGTGTCCACACCACACCTGGAGGATGTGTCCACACCTGGAGGATGTGTCCACACCACACCTGGAGGATGTGTCCACACCTGGAGGATGTGTCCACACCTGGAGGATGTGTCCACACCACACCTGGAGGATGTGTCCACACCTGGAGGATGTGTCCACACCACACCTGGAGGATGTGTCCACACCACACCTGGAGGATGTGTCCACACCTGGAGGATGTGTCCACACCACACCTGGAGGATGTGTCCACACCTGGAGGATGTGTCCACACCACACCTGGAGGATGTGTCCACACCACACCTGAAGGACAATCTTTGGAAATCCAGTTGATGCATAGTTTTGTAGCAGCCAGGCCACAGACAAGATCAAGGTAAAACACGACAGGAGGTCTGAAGCTTGTTTCCACATGTTGCATCTGTGCTGACACAGATGGAGAAAATGTCTGAGATGGATAATGGGGGTGAGAGTGATGGGTGTGTGTTGGGGGGAGAGAGGTAGGTGAGGTGAGGAGGGGGCAACAGCCTCTTTAAACTGTTAACTCCTGGACCGCTCCCACCCAAACACGCCTGTGTAGGCTCACCTCATGCAGCTCTGTGATTGGCTGAGAGGTGTGAGGAGGAGGAGGAGGAGGAGGGGGTCAGCTGACGTTGAACGGGTCACGACAAGAGGAATGACTGCTCGTGTAAAGATCCTGTCAATACTGTTAGTGCTGTGATGCTTCCTGTACAGGTAGATGTTGGTTCTAAAGCTAGATCCATCTGTGAGGCTGTGTGTGTGTGTCTCTGTGTGTGTGTGTCTCTGTGTGTGTCTCTGTGTGTGTGTCTCTGTGTGTGTGTGTCTCTCTGTGTGTGTGTGTGTCTGTGTGTGTGTGTCTCTGTGTGTCTGTGTGTCTCTGTGTGTCTGTGTGTCTCTGTGTGTGTGTGTGTGTATTCAGAGACATGATCACAGTGTTTCCATTCAGTTTCTGTCTTTGCTACAGTCTGTTCATCCACCTCTTCCTTCACTTCCTGTCCCCCTATCACACTTCCTGTTTTTGGAACATAAAAAGCACAGTGTAACTCTCCTGGTCCTGGTCTGTGGCTGGAGTTCCCATGATGCAGTGCGTCTCTCTGCTGGAGTTCCCATGATGCAGTGCGTCTCTCTGCTTTCCTCTGATTATCCACCCAGACCAGATCAAACCAGCTGATTTAGACTCCTGACCCCTCCCCCAGCCCTGGCTGGGTCACATGTCCTGACCGTGAGCCAATCCCAGCCTCAGAAAGGAGGGCGTGTCCTCCACATCGTCTCTGTGTCCATGTGTGACAGACTTTGTCTCCACACGTCTTCAGGCTCCTCCAGTCCACTGAAGTCTCCTTTCACCTCATCACTTACACACACACACACACATATATATATATATACATATTATATATATATATGTGTATATATTTTGTATTTATAGATTTGTACAAGGTATAAAACAGTCCCAGGTTGAATTCGTTCCTCATTTCTTGTTTTTCAAACACATGAAAGTTGAGTTCAAACCTCCCCTCGCTCTCCTCCCCCTCCCTCCCTTCCTCCCCCCTGGGGTGCCCCCAAAATCAGTCTGTCTCTGTAGGAGGGGGGGGGGGGTCCGGGGGGTCCAGGGGGGCCTCATGAGGTCATCTGGTGCGGAGCCTCCAGCATCTCCATGAGGAAGGTGTCGATGGGCGTGTCTCCAATCAGCTTGAAGAAGAACAGGTGCTCCAGACACTTCAGACCAATGGAACGCAGCGCCGGTAACCGCAGCAACAGCTTGGCGAACCTGGCAGAGAGAGAGAGGGAGGGAGAGAGAGAGAAGGGGAGAGGGAGAGAGGACTCGGTGATGACGGAACTCGCTGGTGGAGGGAGAGGGGGGGGTCAGGTGGAGAGGTATGGGGTGGGGGGGGAGGGTTGGGTCAGGGGGAGATGGGGGAGAGTCAGGGGGACATGGGGGAGGGTCAGGGGGAGAGTCAGGGCTCAGGTGAAACTGTACCTGCCAGGCTGGTCTGGGTACTTGTGTTTGCAGTAGGCCTCCAGAGATGCGTACACCTTCTCTCTAAGAGTCTCCACCTCCCCTGGGTTAGACAGGCCTTTAGAGTCTGACGCACACACAGAGAAACACACACACACACAGGTTGAGTCAAAGGAGTCTGTGGATGATGTGTAATGAGAGAGAGGGAGGGGGGAGAGAGAGAGGGAGGGGGAGAGAGAGAGGAGGGAGAGAGAGAGGGAGGGGGAGAGAGAGAGGGAGGGGGAGAGAGAGAAGGAGGGGAGAGAGAGAGGGAGGGGGGAGAGAGAGAGGGGAGGGGGGAGAGAGAGAAGGAGGGGGAGAGAGAGAGGGAGGGGGAGAGAGAGAAGGAGGGAGAGAGAGAGGGAGGGGGAGAGAGAGGGAGGGGGGAGAGAGAGAAGGAGGGGGAGAGAGAGGAGGAGGGGGAGAGAGAGAGGGAGGGGGGAGAGAGAGAGGGAGGGGGAGAGAGAGGAGGAGGGGGAGAGAGAGGAGGAGGGGGAGAGAGAGAAGGAGGGAGAGAGAGAGGGAGGGGGAGAGAGAGGAGGAGGGGGAGAGAGAGAGGGAGGGGGGAGAGAGAGAGGGGGGAGAGAGAGAGGGAGGGGGAGAGAGAGAGGGAGGGGGAGAGAGAGAGGGAGGGGGGAGAGAGAGGAGGAGGGGGAGAGAGAGGAGGAGGGGGAGAGAGAGAAGGAGGGAGAGAGAGAGGGAGGGGGGAGAGAGAGGAGGAGGGGGAGAGAGAGAGGGAGGGGGAGAGAGAGAGGGGGGAGAGAGAGAGGGAGGGGGAGAGAGAGAGGGGGGACAGAGGTAGAGAGGTGTTACCTGGGTTGAACAGGACGATGGCTCTCAGACATCCCAGCTCTGTCTTGTCCATCTGCATGTCTCTCATCTTAGACACCAGCTCTGTCAGCACCCTGGACCACACACACACACACACACACACACACACACACACACACACACACACACACACCACACACACACACACACACACACACACACACACACACACACACACACACACACACACACACACACACACACACACACACACACACAGAGGTTACACACCACACACCCCTCCTGGTCTACACACTGCAGACAAACTCAAACCGGTTGAGAACTCCCAGAATCCCTCAGGTTTGAGGCTGACGCTGACAATCACCGTCAGTTTCTGCTGAGCAACCTTTTCAACTCCTCCCTCCTCCCCCCTCTCTGCCTCCCCTCTCCTCCCTCCTCCCCCCTCCTCCCCCCTCCCTGCCTCCCCTCTCCTCTCCTCCCTCCTCCCCCCTCTCTCTCTCATTCAGGGAAGCTAATTCAGGTTTGTAGTTCACCCTGATTCAATCTGGCCTCAGGAACCGAGAGGAGGAAGAGAGTCTCCATCACCACGGCAACGTGCCGAGCAGCAGATAGAGATATGTTATCAGTGTGTCGCATCTTAATGTTTCCCCCTGGTTAGCGCTGGGATGGAACCCTAGTTTGGAAGGGAAGTATCACTCCGCTACGGAACCTGCTCATAGAGAGAGGAGAGGGAGGATGGAGAGATGGGGGGAGAGGGAGGGAGGAGAGAGGAGGGAGAGATGGAGGGGGAGGGAGGGAGAGAGAGATGGAGGAGGGAGCGATGGAGGAGAGAGAGAGAGAGAGATATGGAGGGGGAGGGAGAGATGAAGGGGGAGGGAGGGAGAGAGAGATGGAGGAGGGAGCGATGGAGGGAGAGAGAGAGAGATATGGAGGGAGGGAGGGAGGGAGAAAGATGGAGGGAGAGAAAGATAGAGTGGGAGGGAGGGAGAGAGATGGAGGGAGAGAGAGATGGAGGGGGAGGGAGGAGGGAGAGATGGAGGGGGAAGTAGGGAGAGAGAGAGAGATGGAGGGGGAAGTAGGGAGGGAGAGAGAGATGGAGGGAGAGAGAGATGGAGGGGGAGGGAGGAAGAAAGAGAGAGACGGGAGGGGGGAGGGAGGGGGGGAGGGAGGGAGGGAGGGAGGGAGGGAGAGGCTGTACCTGTCGAAGATGGCCCCCACCCCCCGCCGTGTGGGCTGCTGTTCCTGTGCACGTGGAGCCCCGTGGCTAACAGGATGCCGTCCTTCACCGAGATGGAGCGATGAGAGAAGGAGGCGATGAGGAGCTCGTTCCACCCTGGGAGGGAGGGAGGGGAGGGAGGGGAGAGAGGGAGGAGAGGGAGGGATATAAAGGGAGGCAGAGTGGGTGAGAATGAACAGAAATCCCCCCCCCCCCACCCCCCCAACGCCACCACACAACAAAGTCGTATTCAACACAAGCACTAAATGGAACTGACAACAGAGGCGGAATTCGGATGAATCAATTAGGGCTGCGTTGCGAGACAGGCTGCCTCACGCTGGGATGCGGGGTCATTAAGGGGGACGCTTTCCAAACACGCTCTGCGGAGCGGCGAGCGCTTAACGGGGCGGCCGCTCTCTGACAGCGCGACGGCGGCGGCGCCGCTGACGTGCGAAGCGAGAGAGCGACCCTGAGAGCAGCGCAGAGCCACCGAGGCTGCTGGCTGAGGGGTCCCCTTTAACTGCTCTGCCTAGAGCAACAACCACCCCCCCCCCTTCTGTCTCTCTCTCTCTCTCTTCAGAGCTGAAATAAGAATGAGATGGGATTTCATCTGTGACACAGCAGAACTAAAGAGGCTATTTATAGAAGAACAGAGAACCAAGAAGAGAGGATCAGAGAGGAGGAGAGGAAGGGGGAGAGGAGGAGAGAGGAGGGGAGAGAGATAGAGGGAGAGAGAGAGGAGGAGAGGGAGAGAGAGAGGAGGGAGAGCGAGAGAGGGGGGGAGAGAGAGAGGGGAGAGAGATGAGAGAAGGAGAGGGAGGGAGAGAGAGAGAGGATAGAGGAGAGAGGAGGGGAAGAAGAGAGAGGCGAGCAAGAGAGGGAGGGAGAGAGAGAGAGGATAGAGGAGAGAGGAGGGGAAGAAGAGAGAGGCGAGCAAGAGGGGGAGGGAGAGAGAGAGAGGATAGAGGAGAGAGGAGGGGAAGAAGAGAGAGGCGAGCAAGAGGGGGAGGGAGAGAGAGAGAGGATCAGAGGAGAGAGGAGGGGAAGAAGAGAGAGGACAGAGGAGAGAGAAAGAGAGAGTGAGAGAGGTAAGTGAGAAGAGCTCTAGAAGAGGTCTTTATCAGTGGCTCTCTTGATACAGAGGAGAGAGAGGATGGGGGAGGGGGGGGAGGGGGGGGGAGGGAAGCCCCTCACGTCTCTAGATTGAAGAGCTTTAATCGGGGGCGACAAGCAGGCAACTGGAGAGCCGCACTCAAAGAAACTACAACTAAAGGACTTCAGCAGAGAGTAAGACAGAGGAGGGAGACAGGGCAGGGTAACCCTCTCTGTGTGTGTGTGTGTGTGTGTGTGTGTCTCTGTGGTGTGTGTGTGCTGTGTGTGTGTGTCTCTGTGTGTGTGTGTGTGTGTGTGTGTGTGTGCGCAGTGTGCCTACCTGCTCGCAGCAGGATCACCTGGTCGTCCAGGGCCAGCTGGGAGAAGTGAGGGATCCTTTTGGCCCACTCCACCAGGGTGAACAGCTGCTTATCTGCTGCCTGGCAGATGTTGGTGACGGGGTCGTTAGGCTGGAGGAGACAAACACACACACACAGGGCAGGTTAGAAAACACACACACACAGGGCAGGTTAGAACACACACACAGGGCAG
>CM059311.1:4390000-4420000 GCA_030340665.1 Neosalanx taihuensis
GACAGACAGCCTCCCAGACAGACAGACAGACAGCCTCCCAGACAGGACAGCCTCCCAGACAGACAGACAGACAGCCAGACAGCCTCCCCAGACAGACAGCCAGACAGCCTCCCAGACAGACAGACAGACAGCCAGACAGCCTCCCAGACAGACAGACAGACAGACAGCCTCCCAGACAGACAGCCTCCCAGACAGACAGACAGACAGCCAGACAGCCTCCCAGACAGACAGACAGACAGACAGCCAGACAGCCTCCCAGACAGACAGACAGACAGCCTCCCAGACAGACAGGCCTCCCAGACAGACAGACAGACAGCCAGACAGCCTCCCAGACAGACAGACAGCCAGACAGCCTCCCAGACAGACAGACAGACAGACAGCCAGACAGCCTCCCAGACAGACAGCCAGACAGCCCCCCAGACAGACAGACATAGTCCCCTCAGTCTGTCAGACTCACCGAGCTAGCAGGCAGTCCCAGGCTGGTCTCGATTGTAGGTGTCAGTCTTGGGTTCCACAGCTAGCTCCGCCTCCAGGATCTTCTCCACCGGCATGTCCTCGTTGACAGAGCAGCTGCTCTCCACCTCTCCCTCGCTCCGCTCCTTCGCTCGCTGACGCTCCTCCTGCACCGCTGCATGTAACAACACTGGTTCCGGTCACTAATGCTGCTCACAGTGTGTGTGTGTGTGTGGTGTGTGTGTGTGTGTGTGTGTGTGTGTGTGTGTGTGTGTGTGCGAGCATGGTGTGTGTGTGTGTGTGTCCTACATGCAGTGTAGAGACCCAGGTAGCTGAAGGCCTTTAAGCACATCAAGATCTCAACTCCTCACAACCCTATGAAAAATCCCTCCAGGCACTGGTCCAATCACAGGCTGTCTCTCCCAGCAGAGTACAGAACACTGGTCCAATCACAGGCTGTCTTTACCAGAAGAGTACAGAACACTGGTCCAATCACAGGCTGTCTTTACCAGCAGAGTACAGAACACTGGTCCAATCACAGGCTGTCTCTCCCAGCAGAGTACAGAACGCTGGTCCAATCACAGGCTGTCTTTACCAGCAGAGTACAGAACACTGGTCCAATCACAGGCTGTCTCTCCCAGCAGAGTACAGAACACTGGTCCAATCACAGGCTGTCTTTACCAGCAGAGTACAGAACACCCAATCAGCTGTGCCATCATGATCACATGGTGCCACACACACCGTAAACACACCCTCAGCGCACCAGCACACACTTTGATAAGCACAGTCACCACCCAAACACATATGGCCTCTAATACAGTAGGGCTCAGACACATACACGGGTGATACAACTGAAACACAACTCTGGATACACACACAGACACACACACACACACACCCTGTTCCACCACCCACATCCCCAGAACAGTGTGTTCTTCATCCTGTACCCCAGATTCAGAAGGTAGGGCGTGAACACTTACTGGCATCATCAAGTCTTTGTTGTGGTTGTCTTACAGTAGCTACAGTTGGTCCCTGCAACCCCCCCCCCCCCCCACACACACACACACACAGCAGAGCTCACCACGGAAGCAAACACACCCTTCCTCCCCTGGCGGTTAGAGCCGGGGGCGGCAGCCAATCACAGAGGAAGACAGTGGTTAGAACTGGGGGGGACAGCCAATCAGAGGAAGTCAGTGGTTAGAGCTTGGTGGAGAGCCAATCATATTAAGACAGTGGTTAGAGCTTGGTGGACAGCCAATCAGAGAAAGACAGTGGTTAGAGCTTGGTGGACAGCCAATCAGAGAAAGACAGTGGTTAGAGCTTGGTGGACAGCCAATCAGAGAAAGACAGTGGTTAGAGCTTGGTGGACAGCCAATCAGAGCCAAGATAGAGGAGCTGACATCCTCAGATCAGATTAGTCCTCAGTTCCTTCAACGTTTCTGAGGGGGGGGGGACCCTTCAAATCCCCAAACGGTTTCAGTCTCATCTAAATAGCTTCTTCTTAGTAGCAAAAGATCACTCAGCCCACATGAAGAGGAAGGAAGAAGAAACACTTTCACAACTTGCCAAGCTGACATGGAGAAATCGTCCAAGGCCAGTTTTCAGACGAGAAGCTTTCTCATTCTGCTGCGTCGACTGGGGAGGGTCGAGGATGGAACACAGAAGCAGACTGCTTGGAAGTGGTTGTGCGTGAGACACATGGACATGTTGATAAAGACCCCCCCACCCCACCACCCCCTGTAGATTTAAGACCCCCTGGGAGGGCAGCGTAGGGGGGCTTGGATTCCCCCCCCCTCCAGGGGACAGACCCTTGAACTGTGGAGTCTGACTCCCCCACCCCCCCCTCAAGCTTAAGCTCCCAGCTTTCAGGGAGGAAAGGCGAGTCAGACTGAGCTCATGAATGACTTCCACTTGTGTGAGATTTGTCCACAGTTGAGCTCAGTTTTAATCTGATCTGGAGCCCAATCTCTCCCCGTCATCCATCACACTGTGTATGTTAGATCGCGTACGATCTCAGCCGACATGAAAAGGGAAATCATGTTGCCGGTTTAAGATGGGGGGTGGGAAGGGGGGGTTTGCCGTCTAAACAGCCCAGGGAGGGGTGGAGGAGGAGGGACAGACGGGGTCTTGAATCGCCCTCTCTGGGTCTACTTCTGTTAGCGTAGCGCTAGCTAGCGCTCTTCAGGAACGGCACATGCCACGCATTCCGAGAGACTACATATCCTTTCCCTTGAGGCTCAGCCAGTGAGGCTAAACCCTCAGCCCCAGCCTCCACCCTATCCCTCAGCCCCAGCCTCTACCTAACCCCTCAGCCCCAGCCCCAGCCTCTACCCTCTATCACAGAGAGGGCTCACGGACACAGCCGTCTTACACACACACATCCTACACACGCATCCTAAACACACACATACATCCTACACACACACACACACACACACACACACACACACACACACACACACACACACAGCCGAAGACAGACTACTTCTTGAAGGTGATAGCTTCTGAGCAATGGATTAGGTTTTTAAACATATAATAGATATTTAATTATATTTAAAGAGTGGATTTTCCTATAGGCTTTATAGGATTATTTTATGATGATTTTATTAATGACATATTATACTATATAAGAGCATCAACTCACATAGGATCCAGTATGAATTAATAAGGATTTAGACGACCACATGGAGGAACAGTGGGTTTTGGATTGGTCGAGAAGAAGAAAAGTTATGATTGGTTGAGGAGAAGAGGAACTCCAAAGGAGAGGTGAGGAGAGGATGGGTGAGGAGAGAAGGGTGAGGTGAGGAGTGGAGTGGAGAGGAGAGGGTTAAGGGAGAGGATGTACACTGAAAGTCCACTTGTTAACATCACCATCAGATTTCTTTACATTCAAAACATCTTAAGTGTCAGTGAGCTAAGAAGACAACTGCATTCATGAGGAATGGCTTTTCACAGCAGTGTCCTTCAATGACTATAGAGATGGAGCAAGACAGAGAGAAACGGAGGGAGGGAGGGAGGGAGGGAGGGAGGAAGATGGAGGGAGGGAGAGAGAGAGAGGGAAAGAGAGGGAGAGAGGGAGATGGAGGGAGGGAGAGAGAGAGAGGGAAAGAGAGGGAGAGAGGGAGATGGAGGGAGGGAGAGAGAGAGAGGAGAGAGAGGGAGATGGAGGGAGAGAGAGAGAGAGGGAGAGAGAAGAGGGGGTGTGTGTGGAGTGTTGTGATGTAGAAATCTAGGTCAAGTCACATGACTGGGGATGGACTGCAGGCTGCGGTGAGTTTCTCCAGCATGTGGTAATTTAGAAAAACAAACTAACATTTCATTTCATTTGTCATGTTGGGAGAAGCTCCGTTTGTATGTTACAGCTGCTCAGAGAGAGATAGAGACAGAGAGAGAGAGAGAGAGAGAGAGAGAGAGAGAGAGAGAGAGAGAGAGACAGACAGTTAAAAGAGAGAGAGACCAGAGAGAGAGAGAGAGGGAGACAGAGAGAGAGAGAGAGCGAGCGAAAGAGAGAGAGAGAGAGAGAGAGAAAGAGACAGAGAGAGACAGACAGTTAGAAAGAGAGTGAGAGAGAGAGAGAGAAGAGAGAGAGAGAGAGAGAGAGAGAGAGAGAGAGAGAGAGAGAGAGGACTGACATGAGTGAAGGTCTCTCTCTCTCTCTGTGACAGGCTGGCTGCGTTAGCGACAGGGAAGGCCGTTTGCTGGTAATGAGCTGTGATGTGAGCAGCGTCACCAGATCGGACATCCTAATTTAATGAGGCGGCCATATTGGAGATCCCCGCTTGTGAGTGAATCAATGAGAGTCAGATCATGGAAACAAGCAAACCCTGGTTTAGAGCCATCCAGTTAAATACTTACACAACTAGCCAGCTAGCCAGTTATATAGCTACAGTGTGTGTGTGTGTACAGTGTGTGTGTTGGGGGTTACAGTGTGTGTGTGAATACAGCGTTACATTACAGTTGACTTCAGCCTCTGATGATTCCTAAAGAGGACCCCTCTATCTCCCTTTCCCTGCTCAGTGCTGCTCAGTGCTGCTCAGTGATGCTGCTCAGTGATGCTGCTCAGTGATGCTGCTCAGTGCTGCTCAGTGCTGCTGCTCAGTGATGCTGCTCAGTGCTGCTGCTCAGTGCTGCTCAGTGATGCTGCTCAGTGATGCTGCTCAGTGATGCTGCTCAGTGCTGCTGCTCAGTGATGCTGCTCAGTGATGCTGCTCAGTGCTGCTCAGTGATGCTGCTCAGTGCTGCTCAGTGATGCTGCTCAGTGCTGCTCAGTGATGCTGCTCAGTGATGCTGCTCAGTGATGCTGCTCAGTGCTGCTCAGTGATGCTGCTCAGTGATGCTGCTCAGTGCTGCTCAGTGATGCTGCTCAGTGATGCTGCTCAGTGATGCTGCTCAGTGCTGCTCAGTGATGCTGCTCAGTGGATGCTGCTCAGTGCTGCTCAGTGATGCTGCTCAGTGATGCTGCTCAGTGCTGCTCAGTGCTGCTCAGTGATGCTGCTCAGTGATGCTGCTCAGTGATGCTGCTCAGTGCTGCTCAGTGATGCTGCTCAGTGCTGCTCAGTGATGCTGCTCATTGCTGCTCAGTGATGCTGCTCAGTGCTGCTCAGTGATGCTGCTCAGTGATGCTGCTCAGTGCTGCTCAGTGATGCTGCTCAGTGATGCTGCTCAGTGATGCTGCTCAGTGCTGCTCAGTGATGCTGCTCAGTGCTGCTGCTCAGTGATGCTGGGCAGAGCTGTGTGTCCCCTTCAGACTGGCTCAGCGAGGCAGAAAGATGTAGGCCATCTGCACAGCAACACAGAGCAGAGAGCCAGGCACTCAGCCAGGAGCTCAGACTGAGAGAGGGAGAGGGAGAGGGAGGGAGGAGATAGAAGGGGAGAGAAAGAGAGAGAGGGGGAGAGACGATTAACCAACTGGCTGAGTCTATTCCCTCTGTTCCAGAGAACAAGAGATGTGGATGGAGGGACGGAGGGAGGGAAATGGATAAGAAGAGAGAGAGAGATGGAGGGGGAGAGATGGAGAGAGTAAATGGAGGGGTAGAGAGGTAGAAAGGGGAGAGAAAGAGAACAGTTCACCAGTTTTCTGTGAACGACATGTCAATATGACCAGAACCTCTTCTTCTTTCACAGACATAATTAAATCTCTAATAAAAGACTGCAGGTTGCACGTTATTCACCACTAAAGACCACAAAGACCACAAAATGAAATGCCGGGCTGAAGCCCCCAGTTAGCAGAGCGGGTGTAAAGACCCCTTAACTCTTACAGTGAGCTGACTGTGTTCTGGATCAGCCTCTCTGGAAGGTTTAGTCTAATTACTGCACAACAATACTTACATTACTCTCATTCCTGACCATACATGGAATCAGAGGATTAGAAACACTTTGTATTTTTTCTTCCCTCCCTCCCCCCTTTTCCTCCTCCCTCCCCCCTTTTTCATATGTTTCCCTGTTGTTTCCTTCCCATAGTTCCCTCACCCCCTCACAGTCCCTCTCACCATCTCCCTTTCTCTCTTTTCTCTCTCTCTCTCCCCTCATCTCAGTCCTCTCTCTCACTCCATCTATCCCCTTCCCTCCCCCCAGTTCCTCCTCTCTCTCTCCCCTCCCTTCCCCCTCTCATCTCTCTCTCTCTCCCCCCTTCCCTCCCCCCAGTTCCTCCTCTCTCTCTCTCTCTCTCTCTCTCTCCTCTCTCTCTCTTTCTCTCACTCCCCTCACCCCCTAGTTCCTCTCTCTCCCTCCCTTCCCCCCTCATCTCTCTCTTCCTCCCCTCCCCCCCCCTCCCCTCTCTCTGATCACAGCTCTACTGGCTCCCTCATCTCAGGGGTGTGTCTCTCTTCACTAAGCTCTCAGAAAGGAGAGACAGCGATGCACCTCTTTTGATCAGCTGCTCCTCTGCCCCCATTAGCATCAACCCCCCCGAGCTCTCCTGTACCCCCCCCACCCCCCTCTCCCCCTCCCGCCACCTGCCCGTCAACGACAGCACGCCGCGCGCACGCCGCCGCCGCAGCCCAGGTGAAGCAGCCGCTCCGCTCTGACGGAGAGAGGGAGCGATGCGATCTCACCGGAGGAAGAGTGCCACTCAGCATGCACGGTGCTTCCTGGGCCGGGGAGACAGGAGGCTCAGTCCAGCGGCTGATTGGTGGATACAGAGTCTTTGTTGTCTCCCTGGGGGACGCCCTGGCTCTGAGGAGAGGTTGTCCGCACCCTCGTCCCCCCCCCTCTCGTCCCCCCCGTCCCCCCGCTTCTAAGCACTCCAGACTCACACCGATTCAAAGGCATCCTCCAGTGTTTTCATGTCATCTACCAAGACGTCCTTGATGATCTAATAAACTAGAACAACAGGTTCTCCTCTCTGGTTTCACATGAACTAAACTAAACTGGGTCCCTTTGTCATGTTTATTTTCATGTATTTTTTTCTTTATAATTATTACTTTTTTTCAGTGATTAAATACTGTGGCGCTGATGCCAGGTTGCGGAGGTGTTTTTTACGAGGTGTGCTGGCAGTCTACGTCTGCTGTTGGACAGCACCCCCCCCCCCTCTTCCTCCCTCCCCCTGTGCCACGTCATCAGCCCCGACACAAAGCTCCTCACAAGGGCCCAATTTGGCCCCTGCTGTAAAGTCTGGAATGGGCCAACCTGCTCCAGAAGTCCTGCACAGATGCCCTCTTCATCTAGGTGCCGAAAACACCGAGAGAAACTTTGAAGATGCTGGAAACAGACTGAGAGAGAGGAGGAGGGGGGGGAGGAGGAGGGGGAGGAGGAGGGAGGGGAGAGGGGGGAGGCCGCTCTCTGAAATCAAAGGAGGGAGTCTTAAATTCCAGGGATCACTCCAGATGTTGCAGCACATACACCACTGAAGCAGTCCAGATGTGTTCACTCAGGGTTGTTCCCCCCCTCCCTCCCTCCCTCTCACTCTCCCCCCCTCCCTCCCTCTCACTCTCCCTCCCTTCCCTCTCTTTCTCTCCCTCCCTCCCTTCCCTCTCTTTCTCTCCCTCCCTCCCTTCCCTCTCTTCTTTCTCACTCTCCCTTCCCTCTCTCTCTCTCCCTCACTCTCCCTTCCCTCTCTCCCTCTCCCTCCCTCTCCATCTCTCATCACTCTCTCACCTCCCCCCCCCCCTCTGCCTATCTACCTCCCCCCCCGGCCTTTTCTCTTCCGTAGCCCCGCCCCCATCCTTATAACAGTGCCCCTGATTCTGCCTTTTAAGTCAGGGATTTAATGCCCCCTGGGGCAGCGCAGAATTCACTGGGATCCTCCAATAAACACACCCTGCTCTCCATATCTACACAGCCTGCATGTGTGTGTGTGTGTGAGTGTGTGTGAGTATGTGTGTGTGTGTATGTGTGTGTGGAAGACTAAAAGAGGGGGAAATTAAGAGATCAACAACTAACATCCCCTTCAGAGCTTTAGAAGGGAAACATGGAGGGAGGGAGAATCACGTTCTGCCATTTTTAGTCGTTTCTCTCCTTCTTACATGTGTTTTTATTTCCCCTTTCCCCTCCCTCCCTCCCCTCCTCTCTCCTCCCTCCCCTCCTCTCTCCTCCCTCCCTCTCTATCTCTCCTCCCCTCTCTCCCTCTCCCCTCCCTCTCAATAAAGGTTGCCTCCCACTGAGTATGACCTGTTCAGCACCTCTGACCTTCTCCTTACCAGACAACACCCTGAGTCTGTCTACCTAGGCTGCCCCCCTCTCTCTCCTTCAGCCTGTCTACTTAGGCTGCCCCCCTCTCTCTCTCTACATCAGCCTGTCTACCTAGGCTGCCCCTCTCTCTCCTTCAGCCTGTCTACCTAGGCTGCCCCCCTCTCTCTCTCTACATCAGCCTGTCTACCTAGGCTGCCCCCCTCTCTCTCTCTCTGCTCATTCATACCTCACCTTGAACACACACTCTCTCGACCCGTCGCTGTGCACACAAACAAGCACAGACATGCACACACACACACACACACACACTTGTTGCCGGGTCTGTCTCTGATCTGGCCAGTATAATGGCAGCTCGTCTCCGGTTACTCAGACCAGGTTGAAACTGAAGGAAGCCTAAATGTGACACTTGAACTTGTTGGAGCTGTTTCTGCAGGCTCAGGAATGTCAGCTTTATGGTATGTAGAGCTCATGACAAAGGCACAATCACTGCCTGCCTGTCTGCCTGACTGTCTTTCTGCCTGCTTGCCTGCCTGCCTTTCTGTCTGTCTGTCTGTCTGTCTGTCTGCCTGACTGCCTGACTGCCTGTGTGCCTGTCTGCCTGCCTGTCTGCCTGTCTGTCTGTCTGCCTATCTGTCTGTCTGCCTGTCTGCCTGACTGTCTGACTGTCTGTGTGCCTATCTGTCTGTCTGCCTATCTGTCTGTCTGCCTGTCTGCCTGACTGTCTGCCTGACTGTCTGTCAGCCTATCTGTCTGTCTGCCTGTCTCTCTGTCTGTCTGCCTGCCTGCTTGCCTGCCTGTCTGTCTGCCTGTCTGCCTGACCCATGTTGCTCAACACTTTGGCTCTCAAGCAACTTCGCACGCAACACACACACAAATCGCTCCACAAACACATGCAACACACACGCAGACGCGCACCACACACACACCCTGCTCCACACACACACACTCTGGAACTCACTGACTAAAACTGAAATGTGGAGGTCTGAAAAAAAAAGAGGAGAAAAAATGTTCACAGGGAAGAAAAAAGAAAAAAACCTTTTTGTTTTCATTTGATCTTTTGAAGCCTCTCTGTCTAGTAAAGCAGAAGCATGTGTTTGGTACGTTAGAGTTGCTCAGGATCCTGTACGCTACTAGTCAGATTAACGGCCTTGTTTTCTGGAGATATTCATCAGCACCTCCTTAACACCAGAGATCTGGACAGATACGATCAGGAAGAACACCTTCCTCTCAATCTGATTGGTACGCCCATCATCCATGTTAAACCCCGCCCCCCCATCATCTGTGTAATCCAGGGACTGGTCTGTCCTCCCCTCCTCCCCTCCTCCCCCCCCTCCTCCTCCCCTCCTGGTCTCTGTAATCCAGGCACTGCTTGGCCCTGTCTGTAATGGAGCTTGCTTATCGTAATTACAATCACGACCCTTAATCTGACAGCCTGGTTAAAGTATACCAGCGTAAGCTTTGGTATTAGGCTCCCTGCCCTAAACCCCCCCCCTCCCCCTTCTCCTTCCCCTCTCCTCCCGCCCTCACACTCTTTCTCCCCAGTCGAAACCATGTGTGTGTGTGTGTGTGTGTGTGTGTGTGTGTGTGTGGAGAGATCCTCTGCTTGTGTAAGGTGTTCCTGCAGAGTGTTGAACGTGCTCTGGACTACAACACATGGGCCTAACACAAGGCGTGCAGTAGCTAAGACAGAAGCTAACAAGGTAGCTAACAGTAGTTAAACCAGAAGCAAGAGTAGCTAAACCAGAAGCTAACAGTAGCTAAACCAGAAGCTAACAGTATCTAAACCAGAAGCTAACAGTAGCTAAACCAGAAGCTAACAGTATCTAAACCAGAAGCTAACAGTTGCTAAACCAGAAGCTAACAGTAGCTAAACCAGAAGCTAACAGTAGCTAAACCAGACGCTAACAGTAGCTAAACCAGTAGCTACCCACCAACACAGTGGAACACAGGGGCAGTCCTCCCAGACCTTAAGGCAGACTGGCTGACAGAGGGGCCACCCAGGATGTCCAGCCCCTCCCCCAACACCTTGTGAGGTGTCTGACTCCATGACGACGCCATGACGACGCCATGACGACGCCATGACGACGCCATGACGACGCCATGACGACGCCATGACGACGCCATGACGACGCCATGACGACGCCATGACGACGCCATGACGACGCCATGACGACGCTGTGGGCTGGAGGTGTGGGCAGATCCTCACACCCTCCTGTGTTTGGACAGACGGAGAGAAGGAGGCCAGCAGTCTTGACCTTGATGCCTCTCACACTTCTCTGTTCTAGAGAACGAGTGTGTAAGTGTGTGTGTGCACGCTCATGTGAGTGAGTACAAGTGTGAAAGTGTGTAAGCGTGCCCATGTGCGTGTGTATAAGTGTGAAAGTGTGTGTGCCCGCTTATGTGAGTGTGTACAAGTGTGAAAGTGTGTGTGTGTGCCCATTTGGGTGTGCCCGTGTGTGTGAGTACGTGTGTACGCGTACAAGTGTGTGTGTGTGTGTGTACTTGTGTTGTTGAGAGGCCACCTCACAGTAGGGAGGAATTCACAATTTCATTCTCTTTCATTCTCTGATGAGAGCAAAAGAACTTCAAACGCTTCCTTGCAGCTTTTGATCATCCTAGTCACACTGATAATAGCTCCACTGCTGTTTGTCAGTTACAGATTACCACTGGCTCAAAATACAGTGGGCTGGTGTAAATCTATGTAGTGTGAAACCGTCTCATCAAGCGCATGGAGCAGCTGTAACCAGACCAGGACTCACAGTCAGGTGCTCTTCTCTGTGCTTTCAACTTTCAGAGGTACTTCCCCCCCCCCCCCCTCATACATTCACACACACACACTCTCACGCTCTCTTACACACTCACGCTCTCTCGAACTTCCTCTCTTGAACCATCCATCCATCCATCTCTCTCTCTCTCTCTCTCTCTCTCTCTCTCTCTCTCAAACTTTCTTTAAACAACCCCCCCCCCTCTTTAACTCAGTGTTGGGTGTCGAGTATACGAATGAGAAATCGTGAGAAATCCTCCGGCTCGGAGGACAGACCGACCTTCCTTTCCGAGCGAGTTAGGAGTGCGATCTGGTCGAGTCCCTGCAGACGATGATGTCTCCACATCAAAGGAACCCTCCGGTACGCATCCTGAATACGTCTCCACCGCCGCAATGAAACCCCCAGCCTCTCCCCTCTCCCAACAGTCTGAACCGCCCAGCAACCTGCATCAGCTCCTCTTTCCATGGATTCAAATAAAAACCATGGAAATCAAATAGGAATAAATCGGCCTTCTTATGTACACAACAACAAGTCTTTGAACGGTTTAAAAAAAAAACTAGATTGAACTACCACCCGGGGGGGAAATTCTTTTTACGTGACAAACCGCAGACGGGTCAAAGGTCACGGTGCGCGGAGCAAAGTTCAACTCTGTTCCAATCAATAAAGCCCTTCTGTCGCCTCTCTCTTCCTAACACTAGTAATTAACAGGGTTTTGTCAGCCCCTCATACCTCGACTCTACAGGAGGGACAGATGATCTACATTTACATCATTTAGCAGCAGCTTTTATCCTAAGTGACTTTCAAGAAAGAGCGAGAGAGAGAGAGAGAGAGAGAGAGAGAGAGAGAGAGAGCTTTACAAAAGAGCATCGGTCACTGATCACAACAACGAGATTACACCCCCAAACATTAGCAGGTAGCAAGAACATGAAGCAGACATTGTGCCAAAGGGAAGAACCATGAGAGCAGGTGATCAGGTGATCAGGTGATCAGTGGGCTGGAGGGGTGAAGGGGCTGGTGGAGGGTTTGTTCCCCCCCCTTTCACGCTGCTTAAAAAGGGGGGCGGTCTGGACATTCAACACACCCCAGCACCAACACTCCACCAAGTAACAAACGACCGCGTTCAGAGTTAGGTTTGGTTCTCTCGTCTTGTTTCATGTGTTGAGTTGATACTGGGAGGGAGCGAGGGAGGAGAGGGAGAGGGAAGGAGGGAGGGAGGGAGGGAGGGAGGGAGGGAGGGAATTTCCTTTGATTTGGTTGAGTGTTAGCTGGAGGGTGTGTGTGGGAGAGAGGGTCAGGGAGAGAGGGAGGGATGGAGGGAGGGCTGTCACTTTAAGCCATTACCTTTCCCTATAAAACTCCACCAATAAAAACGACAGCTGCAGCTCTTTCTCTAAAGCAACATCAGGAGCAGAAAACTAGACGTCTGTAAAAAGGCAAACTTGGCCGAACGATTTTGCCGTTGTGGTGACGACCCCCCCCCACCCCCCCGCAGCCCATGGCCCCGCCCCCTCTCTGAGAAGACACACCCTCACCCACAGGATAACCTTTGTTTCTGTGTTAAGGCAGTAATGCCCCCACTTACCCCACACACACCTCCTGCACTCCCCCACCTCACTCACACACACACACACACCTCCTGCACTCCCCCACCTCACACACACACACACACCTCCTGCACTCCCCCACCTCACACACACACACACCTCCTGCACTCCCCCACCTCACACACACCTCCTGCACTCCCCCACCTCACACACACACACACACACCTCCTGCACTCCCCCACCTCACACACACACACCTCCTGAACTCCCCCACCTCACACACACACCTCCTGCACTTCCCCACCTCACACACACACACACCTCCCGGACTCCCCCACCCCCCTCCTACACCCCCTACTCACCGTGAACTTCACTGGTGGGAAGGATTTGTTGCTGCCCCCCCCCCCACACACACACACACACACACTAACACACACTCCCCCAACCCTAATCACCAACCCCCCTCAGACAATTAAAAGAGAGAAATAATGGAGAGATGCATGATTGCCCTTGGTGAGGAATCACATCACACCACTGAAAAAACATTCAACATGACTGAAACACCATTCAGCATCACTGAAACACCATTCAACATCACTGAAAAACCATTCAACATCACTGAAACACCATTCGGCATCACTGAAACACCATTCAACATCACTGAAACACCATTCAACATCACTGAAACACCATTCAGCATCACTGAAACACCATTCAACATCACTGAAACACCATTCAACATCACTGAAACACCATTCAACATCACTGAAACACCATTCAACATCACTGAAAAAACATTCAGCATCACTGAAACACCATTCGGCATCACTGAAACACCATTCAACATCACTGAAACACCATTCAACATCACTGAAAAACCATTCAACATCACTGAAACACCATTCAACATCACTGAAACACCATTCGGCATCACTGAAACACCATTCAGCATCACTGAAACACCATTCAACATCACTGAAACCCCACAGCTATACCCCAGCACAGCAGACATGGCAACAGTCGCTTAGGACAGTTGAAGAAGCATTTCTGCTCCTTCATTCACCGTCGCTCATCATGTTGTAAACACAAGTTCACTTCCACTTCAAACACGGAAGGTTCAGGTCAGGTTCAACAGGAACAGCAGATCACTTTCCAAAGCTCGGCCTGGGGTCTAGTACAGCATGATCATGCTGCCTCCTGACTGGCTTCATCATACACAGCACCCAGACACACACACACAGCGACACACTCACAGCCGCACAGGCGCACAGGCGCACAGGCGCACACACAGACAGACACACACACACAGACACACACACACAGACACACACACAAAGGCACACACTGACACACTCACACACACAGAATCACACACACACATTGTAACTGTAACAAAGAAGAATTGACCGGAGCCTGACTACAAACCAAACTACTTCAGAAACTCACAACAACTCTGACAACAAAAAAATGGCCTTCACACTTCAACAAGACATCTTTCTGTGTGTTTTCTTTTGAAACTGCCATGCTTGCATGTTCACAAAAGAAACCAGACACATTGTCTGGCTTCAATGTCACCTCTTCACTCTATACAGCTTTGTCTCTATGAAACACAGAGGGACACAGACTGGAAGGAGAAAGATCTGGAGAGAGAGAGGGAGGAGAGAGAGAGAGAGAGAGAGAGAGAGCGCGAGAGAGAGAGAGAGGGGTGAGAGAGAAAGAGCAGGAGAGAGAGCAGGTGAGAGAGAGCAGGAGAGAGTGAGGAGAGAGAGGAGAAAGGCAGGAGAAAGAGAGAGAGGGGGTGAGAGAGAGCAGGAGAGAGAAGAGAAAAGCAGAGAGAGAGAGAGAGGACAGGCTTGAGCAGAACAGAGACAGCATGCTGAACATACTGTGCCGCTGGAGAGGATGTCGTCACCACAGGCAACAACCGATCTATAATTGTAAAATGTTCGAGCCGTCATTTTCAACAGACGCATGTAGGAATCCTTAATGCAGCGGGATGCAGGGGTAATTACACAAAGTGTGCGGCTAATCAATACATTCAAGGGTTCGTCAGAGTTAGTGGTGTCCTTGAAGTGGGCAATTACCTATCGGAGCGCCGGTGGGGGTTTGATAGGGAAAGTTTATATTTAAATGGTGATTTAGTAACCGACAAATCAAGTCCTGGTGATTAATGACCTGCTGAGGCAGCGTTGTGAGAGCAATTAGGCCAGGAAGAGGAGAGGGAATCTGGTGAGGAGAGAGTTCCTTCAGTACAGAACCGTCCCGATTGGGTCCAGACATCTTAAGACCAAACCCCCAACCCCCCCCTCTCTCCGCCACCACCCCCCTTCCCTCCCCCTTCCTCCAGCACTCAGGTCCTCCACCCTGACCCACACACCTGGCCCCCGACCCAGAAACACCTGGGATAAAAAGCCCTGGGAGGAGTCGTCGTCGTGGCGACGACGGCTATAGCGTGTGGCGCCGTTCTTGCGCGGCCCACGTGGAAGAACCGTGCGGTCGAGAGTTCCAGCGAGGAGACATTGTAACAGGATCAGAGGTGCTGTAGGTTACCCAGAAGGCTTTGCTGCTCTTGTTGGTGCGTGGGCTGATGATGTGTGTCAAGGTGTAACATGAAGCCAAGATGAAAGACGCACAAACACAATAAGATGGCAGGTCTGTCTGTCACCTGCAGCTGAGAGCTGCTGCAGCTTAGCTGTGTCTGCCCTCTGTACTGGGGCAGGCATACTGTAGCTGCCTATTAATGATTTACTAGAAATGGTAATAGCTCATTTCACTTTGTGTGTGTGTGTGTGTGCGCGTGTGGAACAAATTGTAAATACGTTCTTATTTTGCTGCTGAAAGTAATGACTAACGGTATCGATCATCTTTATCGTTAAGGCTGCTATTTTTATTGAAGTAGATCCTTCTTGTTGCCTTCCATGTTTGAGGAGAAGAAAAAGTTTTTCCTAATGTAGGCTAATTAAGGAAAATTGTTTATCATATCTTTCATGAGATATTGGGTATTTAGAAGTAATTTATCAAAATAATTCATCATGTTTAAATAACTTGAGTACTAAAGTACAAACTATTTTTGTTTTGCAATGAAATATTTTTCAACAAATCACATGTTGACAAAATTTAGCTTCCAAGGAGAACAGATATAAGGTAACTTAAAGCACATAGCCAACATGACCCATAATGTCAAAAATACATTATATTACCAAGATTATGGAACGGCATTTGGAATACTTTCACACGCCCATGTCTACTAAATACATTATTTAAAATATATTTTTAACTGTTTATTTAAAAAAGGAGCAATCTTAAAGGCCAATGTCAAGTTTAATTCGTCTTTTTTAAACATCTTGTTCGACGTGTTAACTTCTACAGTCTGCACGAGCCGCTCACAGTTACGCGCGAGACAAGAGTTCTTTTTCCCAACGCGCTCGAGAGAGTTCTATTTCCCAACAGTTTCACTTCGATTTCAAGATTATTATTTTTTTATATATAAGAAATATTTACCATTAAGTACCCGACTCATAAAAAGATCGTTTGTACTAGAAAACATTGTTTCTAAATTATATAAATTGATGTGAGTCCACAGAGAGGAAACAGAAAGTCATCAGTTTATCATTCTACTGTCATCAGCGCGCGTTGTCACTGTCATGCTCTAAGTTGCCCTTTCTTATGATAGCTTATGCTAACACACAAATAAGGCATTAACATACCACACATACTTTCCTACACACAAGCTTATATATTATATTTGGCTTCTACGCAACAACAACACATAAAAGAAAACCTCCCTCGTGCAGCTTGTGTGTGTGTGACTGAAGCTCGCGCTATGCGCATTGCAAAACGACTCGCGCTTTCCAACTGAGTTTGACTACCTGGACTCACCCGGGTTATTAACTCAAAAAGGCAAGAATTAAAAACGGTATAACAAACAGTTTATATGCATCAAATACCATTTTAAAATCCCCATTTAAAATAGGGCAAACTTACCCAATGACAAGAACGGTTTGGTTTCCATGTCTGGTGGGTTTAGCTCATACCAGCTGACACACCGAGTGTTTGGAGTTTTCTCAGCCTGTCACAGCGCGTCGTTTGTGGGGTAAATTGAGGCTGCGTAACTACAAGTCTTGCACACACACACACCAAAAAAGCGTTGTTCAATAGTGTCAAAATATATATATATATGTGTGTGTGTGCAGGCTTTTCCTGCTGTTCCTAGACTTGTGTTAAGATCACCCAGTTTGCGCTCGTGTCTCTGTTGGTGAACAACTCTGCAAGAGGGGCGCTGTCAGGGGGGACTGCTACACCCCGAGTCCACTCGCAACGACACGAATAATCGACTAATCGTAAACCAGTTAACTCGTCAAACTCGGGTCTCGTCTAACACTCTTTGTTCATTTTTTTAACTAGTAACTATTTGGTCTTCTCAACAAAAGTAAATGCTTTACTTCATCTGCTTATATGGGAATACCCTTAATATTATAAAGAAAAAAATACATAAATATGTATTTTTTTCTTCCATATATAAATAATATATTTTTTCATTATAGTTCTTATCAAGCCTACAGCATTATGCCAATCAGACTGGTTAGTACGGTTGGTTGTGTATAGCCTAAACAAAGCTAGTCTAGCTTGATGTAGCGTCTAATTATTCAATATCAATAATGTTTTTTTATAAACATTGGTCTCCTGGTAACCATGTTATGACTCTGTTCGTCTGAGGCCTGAACCAATCGAACGACCTTCTGCATATATGCATTCAAAAGTTTAGGCACACAGGAGCCCTAAGGATACCTATATAACTCCAGTTGAATTTACATAACTCACATTGCATTAAAGCAACCCAGATCTAGGTCATTTCTCCATCATTGTTCCTTTTACAATCCTGTTCTGGCCATGAGAGTTTATCCCTAATCCAAACTGAATTCATCTTCTCCTGGCTAGTTTTCCACCCATCTATGCAGCCAGGCTGCACTGCACATGTTTATATACATTTCAGGAGGAGTGAAACATTTATTTTCGCCAGGGAGATTACGTTTGCCCTTCAGAATGGTTGGAGGCTGTTTCTAAACAGAACAACAGCAGCAGCTCACAGCGGCAGCAGCAGCTCTGCTCTGGAGCCTCTCCTCAACACGAGCTACCCTGTCCGCCTCGCGCAGGAATGTAACGTATACACAACGACCTGCAGACAGCCTGCAGGGCTGAGAAACCAAACCATCCCTGTTGCCAAGGTGTTGTGTGCGTTTGTTCTACGTCAGGATACATAATTAATGCGATGCATGGCGCATTACAGATCAAAGGAAGCTGGGGGGTGGGGGGGGAGCATGATTGGGCAATGATTCAAGGTGTGTGTGTGTGTGTGGGGGGGGGGGGGATGGAGGAGGGGGGGTGGATTTAAGAGTTTTCTTTAGTTTTTCACTCCAGCGATGAGAAATGCGTGCAGAATGTTGGTACGAGAGAGCGAATCTGTTCCGTGTGGCATTGAGTAACAGCCAGTGAACTTATACCACTACGAGTTTGGTTCTGATTAATATCAGTATGAAATATGAAACTTAGGAGGAATTTGACGTCACATCGGCAGACTTGAGAAATGCCCAGTTAAAATGATACAAAAATAAATAAATAATAATAATCGACCACAGTTAGATCACTGACCTGTCCGGATGCAAACTAATGGTGTCTTAATGTGTCGGGACTAAGCAGAGTGAGACAGAGGGAGGGACAGAACGGGGGAGGGAGGGAGGGAGGGAGGGAGGGAGGGAGGGAGGGAGGGAGGGAGGGAGGGAGGGAGGGAGGGAGGGAGGGAGGGAGGGAGGGAGGGAGGGAGGGAGGGAGGGAGGGAGGGAGGGAGTAATCCGAGGGAGAGAGGGAGAGGGAGAGAGAGAGAGGAAGAATTTGATATCCTATTTATCCTCCATTCGGACGTCTGTTTTGCCTAGGGCTTGTACTCTGTAATCCAAGACAGATACAACACAATAGTTTTAAATGCCTCAATCTCCCAGCTCTCTCTGTCTCTCTGTCTGTCTCTTCTTGCCCTCTAGATCGAGCTATTTAATCCTGGTCTATGGTCGTGATTAATAGCTTTCTGACCTTTCACCTTCCATTTAAAGTATGGCGGTGTTGGTTTGGGTCTCCAAAGTGTGGAAACACTCTAGACTAGACAATGCTTCTCTTCTGAGACACGTCTTTATGTTGATATCAAAGACAGCTCTCTCTCTCCTTTCCTCACTCTTTCTTTGTCTCTCTATTTCTGCTCTCTCTCAGTCTAACTGTTTCTTTCATCCTCTCTCTCTGACTCTCTCCTTCTCTTTCTCTCCTGCCCTTGGGCAAACTGAGGGGGGGGTGGGGGTGGGGCATTGCGAAGGACCACCAGTATTACCACTAGCCCCTCTCTGCTTCGGGAGTGTTGACAGCCTCCCCTCTCCTCCCCCCTCTCCTCCTCTGTCACCATCTCACTGTCTCTTAAAGAGGGTGATAAATGGGACAAGAACCTTTTGGTCTGCATTGTGCGGCGGCCATTCAGAACACACTCATCCATAAAAGTGATCGTGGCTGTTTAGCAGTGACCGTGACGGTGTTGTTCACAGGGGTAACGACGTCACCTGGGGGTGCTGCTCCGCAGGAAGCAGCGGAGAAACCCGTCCCGTTCGGACCTCTTCGGGTCGAGCTTCCTGCTCGAATCCAGACGCAGCCTAAAAGAACCAGAGTACAGGAGATGAGACGACTTGTATTGCATTTTCCCCTCTAGATTTCCATAATGAGAAATGTTATTCTAATTCTAATTTCATTAGAATCAGGTGTGCTGGAGCAGGGAAACATCTCAAACCTTCAAGGACAGTGGGCTCTCGAGGACCAGGATTGGACACCCCTGGTCTACACCAACTATAATAATAATAACTGTTATATCCTACATCTATCTATCGAAACATGGATCCTGGCATGTACAAAGTTTAAGGGACATGTCCGTATACCAGTGATAAGAAAGTTATGAACCAATAATTCGTGTCATTGCACAGAGTACATTCTGCGCACAGAGTGATAAAAAATGTTCAATGTTCAAGCTTAACTGCCAATGGAGTCGTCATGACAGCGTGTAAACATTATACAGTGGATGGTTCTGAGGATCTCAGCAAAGAGAGTCAAGCAGAAGCAGTGCGTGAGCTCATTAGGGGGTCGGTTAGGTTACCGTGAGGTGTCTCCCCCCAGGGTGGGTCAGGGCCGCCACAAACCATGGGGTCACATTCCTCCACTGGGGTCAGGGTTTGGTCTGAGGGAACTTCCTGTCGGGAAGTCGAGGCTGGTGGCCATTGAGCACGAGACAACCTAGAAACAGAAAGAACAGATACACACACACACACAGAGATAAACACACACACACTCCTCACAAACCGTCAATCCTGTAATATAGATCTCTAATGTCTTACTTGTGTTTTCTTTTCAGAAAGAATTACATACATCTTCGTATAACTACATTTACATTTAGTCATTTTATCAGACGCTCTTATCCAGAGCGACTTATTCCAAATACGGGGACATTCCCCCCTGAGGCAAGTAGGGTGAAGTGCCTTGCTCAAGGACACAACATCATGTTGCCACATGCCAGAAATTGAACCTTCCAATCATGAGCCCAATGCCTTAACCGCTGAGCTATCTGACTCCCAATAGCCCCATATCTACAGATGTCCTACGTCAACTATCAGACTGATGGAGGGTTTTGGGGAGTTTAACAGGCTAATTCCCACGCAACCATTTTCTCAAGATACCTGTTTTCTGAAACATGAAGGCCTACATCCGCGACTACTATCAGTTGATATGTTGTCCCTGTTACACTAATCTGGAGGATGTGTGAGGAACGGAGGAAAACGACAGTTTTAACGCACAGTATTTTCACAAACGATTATGAACTCATCTCGCTCGCAGACCGTTATCAATTTTGAACATTGCATCCTCGCGCACGACTGTGAGGATTTCTGAAGAGCCGCGGCGAGCGCCAGGACTCACGGCAGGGACGAGGGTGCAATCCAGCCATGCGTCATTCTTTAATATCACATCACATTACGGGGAAATTGGTAACATTTAAACAGACAAGGCCATAAATCACCACAGCAGTCCGTGGCATTGTAGCAGAGCGGCTTTTATCGCGGAGGAGAGAACAGCCGCCGCAGCGGAACACCATCTACCTATACCGGGAATTGAGTCTTCGCATTATTGCGTCCTGACAGAGAGACGGAGGGATTCTGCGAGACAGGGACGCATTGAGAGGGTGAGTTACTGGGCCTCAGACAGGTTGAAGGTGTAGTCAAGTATTTAGGTTATTGAGATCGGAGACGAGCGTGACATTAGTAAGGTTGGCCTCGTTCAAACCTCTCTCTCTCTGCTCAAGACTGTTCTCTCTCTCCTTCTTTCTGTGTGTGTCTGTGTGTGTGTGTGTGTGTGTGTGTCTCTGTGTGTGTGTGTGTGTGTGTGTGTGTGTGTGTCTGTGTGTGTGTGTCTGTATGGGGGGAGGTGGGTGGACTAATTTTCAAACCTGCATCCCCAGTGAGGAAAACTAGACGTGCCTGATGCTGTACCGATGAATCTTACCCCTGAATTACTTCCCGTCGACGTAACCGAAGGAGAGCGTGACACTGGCGGAGAAGGCCTCCAGCTGGATCAACATTCCCTGCGGAGGCCAGGCCTCTTGTGTACACACTGGTCACAGCAGTCTCTCCCCATGGGGCCTCGCTGGTCTGTACCCCTGGCAGGGTCTGGCTGGACAGTCAGGCTAGGATAGATCACATGTGGGCAGGGAAGTGACGTGTGGGACAGGTGGACTGCCTGTCAAGAGTGTTATGTTGGTGTTTTTGTCTCGTACGTTACCCAAAACACAGGTTAATACTCGTGCACTCACCCAAGGAATTCGACTGTAAGAATTGAGACAGAGAGTGTAGGAGGGAGAGAGAAAGAAGGAGGCAGAGAGGGCGAGAAAGGGAGAGAGGAGGAAGGAGAAGGGGAGAAAGGGAGGGTGAGAGAGAAGGAAGGAGGGAGAGAAGGAGAAAGGGGAAGGGAGGAAGAGAAAGAGGGAGGGATGGAGGTAGGTAGAGAAAGTGGGAGGGAGTGAGGGAGAGAAAAAAAGTAATGACAAAAAAAAGGGAATATTTATACTGAGAAAGAGAGATGACAGCAGCCAAAAGAAAAGGAAAAGTGACAGAGAGTTGGAGCAGTAGGTCTCTGGAAGCATTAACTCAATCTCAGTGGGTCCACAGTATATCTGTCTCTGGGCTGCACCCTTCCCACACACAGCGATTATCTCTTTGTGAACTGTGAGAGTGTGTGTGTGAGAGAGAGACACTCTCTTCCTGTGATTTACAGCCACCCACCCCCCTTCACACCCTCCCTTTCCCCTCTCTCTTCCCGTCTGCCGGTCAACCTTCATGGTGAAGGCAGCTACCATGGCCGGCGCAGGACGCCATAAATCTGGACACTTCCTTCCACTGTCTCCAACTTCAAGGGGAAGTCTGAGCTGTAGCAAACACCATTAACCCTGCCCACAGCCTCGCTAACCCCCCCCCCCCCCCACACACACACACACACACACACTCTCTCACTCTCTCTCTCTCACCTACATACACACTCATAGACACACATACACAAAGAACACAGTCCCATTGAATGGTTGAAGTAGAATGTAAGTTTTGGTGTCAAAAGGTGAGGCTACTGTTAGTAAACTGGCCAGCCACAATCAAAAAACGTCCCTAACGTAATTAATGTACATGCGTCACTGACCCGCGCGTGTTTACCAACAGTAGATGGGTTTGTTTACCTACCTGGTTTGTTTACCTGTTGAGTCATAAATATGTGATTCAAACATTATACAATTTAAGATTATAATTTACTATTAGACGGCTGATAAATAGCATAACGCTAACATGGTTTTAGCATTGCTACGAGTCTAAAGCGATGGGAAACTAAGCAGTAATGCTAAGCTAGTCTAGTTCTGTACCATTTCCGAAAAGTGAATTAATTTAACTCAAAAGAATAAGTCTCTCAAACCCTCGGTAGAGCTAACTTAGCTACTGAAAGTTACTTACCGGTCAAGATAGGAGCAATGCGGACAACAGCCGGCTTTACTAGTTGAGTAAAATATAACATTTATCTTATTAATCAGTTCAATTAACTCTCTAATATCTAGTTGTAGTTGTCCGTTGGCAACGCTCGAGACAGACTGTTTTCCCGCCTCATTCCGCAGATGAAATCATAAAATCATGTTAAATCTAAAAATCATGTAAAATAATGTTAAATCTAGACGCTGAATTAGTTATATTATATGTTATTATACGTTTGTATTCTTATACAGTAAAATATCTTTGCTGCAGTAAGGATTTGAATTTAGTTGAGAGAATGTTAGTTTGCAGCATGCAAATAAACCTTTTTGCCTATTTCGAGATTTAAACTCTGCAGTTACAGATAATTTAATAATGTATTTTTTATGAACTTCCGGTCACACAATATATATATTTTTTTTTTTTCAAGATATAATCTGTTTTGAAACTGCCCAATTCTTTTAATTAGATTATTCAAGCTCAAATGGTTGCCAGGTAACAGCTGGTTTAACAGTAGCGATGGATTTGACATTTAACCAAATGTGCCATAAGAAAATATGACTCTATTAAATGTAGTGAATACAGTACCATCTTAGATAACTCAAACACTTCAAAGCAACAAGACAAAAGAAGGAAATATCTGCCAGAAAGTTGAAGGTTTTCAGGTAATAATTCACCTGAAATGTTTATTTATTTCGTATTGTTCTTCTTCCTTAAAGCAGAACTGAACACAGCCAACTGTAAACAGTTTCTCATGAAAGTTTAAATAAAAGTGACTCTGTCAATGACAAAGTAAAAAGTTTTTCAAAGGGCTTTTCAGGCCTCAAAAAAAAGAAAAGAAGAATTGCGATAGTCGAGTGTTGAAACTGTCCCGGAATGACAATTTGCGGTTTGTGAGTCTGGAGAAGAGGAGAGACAATGTGTTGTCAATGAGCTACACATTCACATCTCTAAAAACCTCACATGAAAGTAGAGGAGGGCTGTCAGCCTTAAGGAGACTTCAGCTGAAACCATCCAGACTGCAATCACAGCCTTGCTGCAGTAGACTGATAATATCCTCCTCTAGCGAGTGGCCAGGCTCTCACTGCCTCTCACTGCCTCTCACTGCCTTTTACTGCCTCTCACTGCCTTTCACTGCCTCTCAATGTCTCTCACTGTGTCTCACTGCCTCTCACTGCCTCTCACTGCCTCTCACTGCCTCTCAATGTCTCTCACTGTGTCTCACTGCCTTTTACTGCCTCTCACTGCCTTTCACTGCCTCTTAATGTCTCTCACTGTGTCTCACTGCCTTTTACTGCCTCTCACTGCCTCTCACTGCCTCTCACTGCCTCTCACAGCCTCTCACTGCCTCTCACTGCCTCTCAATGTCTCTCACTGTCTCTCACTGCCTCTTACTGCCTCTCACTGCCTCTCATTGTGTCTCACTGTGTCTCACTGCCTCTCACTGTCTCTCACTGTGTCTCACTGCCTCTCTCTGTCTTGCTTTCTCTCTCTCTCAGATTTTTCTGTCTCTCCCTGTTTCTCTTGTTTACACTGTCTCTCTCTCTCTCTGTCTGTCTTTCTCTCTCTCTCTCTCTCTGTTTCTCCCTCCTTGTCTCTATGTTATTCTTCTCTTTCTGTCTTTTTTATGTGAAACAAACACACACAGACGCACACAGGAAATAGACACACAAACTCACACACAAACAGACAAACACACACACGCTAATGAAAATCAAAGGGGTTTAACACAACAGAAGCCTTAATTGGCTTTAACAATGTTATTGGTCTTGTCTCACCCGGCTGAGCGTGGAAAATGATCATGTTAATGATTCAGCAGCTCGTGCGCTTCTCTAAAACAGGTGGAGGTGTCTTCTCCACCTCAGCTCTGTTGCAGTAACGTCTTAATGTGTCGCTCCCCGGGTCCAGAGTAGCCAGGGTGGATCGGGGTGGAATAACTCCCCCTACACCCCTCCTGACCCCTTACCCCCCCCCACCCTTCATCCACTCACAACCCCTCTGACATCACCAGCAACATCCAAGGCACGGCCCCCCTCTCCCCCTCACAGCAAGGGGGGGAGGGGTAAGATAAACATGTAGTGGGAGTGACACTCATTATGCTAATCTCATTTCTCACGCGTCTTTCCGTCCCAGGGAGCGACAGCAGCCCGGCTTAACGCCGATGGATTTCCTCCGTAATGACGATGTGGTCGAGCCGGGCGTTTGGGATCTGGAGGATGGGAGGCTGGCTGAACGCTGGAGGGTGAGTTAGTGGAGAGGGGCCGGAGAGGGTGTGGAGGGGGTCTGGAGGGGGTCTAGAGAGGGTGTGGAGGGGGTCTGGAGGGGGTCTGGAGAGGGTGTTGAGGGGGTCTGGAGGGGGTCTGGAGAGGGCTTGGAGGGGGTCTGGAGAGGGCTTGGAGAGGTCTTGGAGAGGGTCTGGAGAGGGTGTGGAGAGGGTCTGGACCGGCACATCCTAGAGGAGACCACAGTGGTTCTGGTTAGGTGTTGCTGCTTGAACCACACAGGGGGCAGGGTGACAAGGTAAGGTCATGATGGATTTGAGGGAGTCAATCACACCATCACCAAACACACACACACACACACACACCACAAACACACACACCCAAGGGGAGTCAGATGGCTCAACGGGTTAAGGCGTTGGCTTCATGAACGGAAGGTTGTGAGATCGAGCCTCCGCTGTGGCTATATGACGTTGTGTCCTTGGGCAAGGCACTTCACCCTACTTGCCTCAGGGAAAAATGTCCCTGTACTTACTGTAAATCGCTTTGGATAAAAGCGTCTGCTAAATGAATAAATGTAAATGTACACCCACTGGCTCTAACGCTTCACCACGCATCTTCCCACACACACACACAATTAGTATGTGTGTGTGTTTAAATCTAGAACCAGGACCAGAACAGTTGGGGTTTAGTCCAGATTTGTCTTCCTGGTTTCTGCTGCACGACAGGGAACTTCCAATATGTCAAACAAGGAAACAAGCTGCCGCTGCTACACACACACACATACAGTCACACACCACACATACACACACAGTCACACACACCACAGACCACACACAAACACACACCACACACACCCCAGCAGGCTGTCCTCAGCACCGAAACGGAATAAATGAGTCACTTTCTAGTTCTCCTCTTGTTTCTGGGGCTCATCTTTGGCTAAATTTAGTCATTGTTTTCCCTTCTGAAAATAATATGCTTTTTAAGCTCCAGCTTATATCGAATGAAATGTGCATTTAAACACCATATAACTCATTCACACACAAATGATGAGAAAAGTATTATTCTGAGGACTTTTGAAAAAGTTAAATCAGTGAATCAGACTCGTCAAGCTTTACTATTCTACATCCTTACTGGTGTGATTGTTTGTTGTCCTTGATGTCAGTTTCACATTCAAATTGAGTATCATATCATATCAATGCATATTCACAGGAATGAAGAGGTAAATAATAATAATAATAATAATACATTATTAATAAATAATAAATATAAATTACAAAAATAATAAAAAGTGTGTGTGTAAAAAGCGACGCGAGATGGATCCATCAAAACTCCCCTGACTTCAAAGAAAAACTCGTCCATCAAACCTCCACCAGCGGACAGGAGCCTCCAGTTGCCAAGCGATGCTGTCGTTTACGTAACGTTGCACAAAAAAAGGAATCAAAAGCCTGAAACATCAAAAAGATTCTGAGGATTCCCCCCCCCCACCCCTCTCCCCATCATTCCCCCCCTCCTCCTCTCCACCCACACATCCAAACCCTGCGGATTACCGTGTCGCTGTTGGGTGTCCCACCCTCCTTCACAGGGCCCCACTTCTTTTCCTTCTGGGGGGAATCTTCCATTTTGTGGAAGCGTGCTGGAGTCACCAGTGGGGTAACTGCCTTGTACAGCTGGGGTCAGAGTCAGGTCACCTGCCTGGATGCCCCAACAGGAGAAAGCTTCACCCTACCTCACCCTGCCTTGAAATCACCCCCCCCCACTCTCCATTCCTCTCCCTGCCTCTCTCCCCCCTCTCCATTCCTCTCCCTGCCTCTCTCCCCCCTCGCCATTCCTCCCGCTGCCTCTCCCCCTCCTCTCCACTCCTCTCCCCCCTCTCCACACCTCTCCACGCCTCTCCCCCCTCTCCCCCCTCTCCACTCCTCTCCCCCCTCCTCTGTTAGTGGGGGATGCTCTGGAGGTCACCAGCCTATTTGGAAAGCCTCTTGACTCTCTGCAGGGGATCAGCTATCCTTTACAACAGGCCAATCGTCTGGTGACTAATGGATCCAGACCCACTGACAAGTACTGATGAGCGGCCCAAGGCTGATTGGATAACTGAATGACTGAATGACTGGCTGGTTGGCTGGCTTATTAACTGGCTGACTGAATGACTGTCTTACTAACTGGTTTATTAACTGGCTTACTGACTGGCTTACTAACTGGTTTATTAACTGGCTTACTGTCTGGCTTACTAACTGTCTTATTAACTGTCTTACTGACTGGCTGACTGAATGACTGGCTGGTTGGCTTACTAACTGGCTGGTTTACTGACTGGCAGGCTGGCTGAATGGCTGGATGACCCTAATCCACAAAAACGCGCAGCAGCCACCCCAGGGACTAACAACGTCATAACGTTGAGGCAGGGTAAATAAAGGCGTCAGGCGAGGTAACAGCTAAACTGTGGCTGTTCCACACGCTGTCATAAGCGGGTGTAGGGCTGCTCCAGAGCCCCAGACAGACCTGGACAGAGAGGCAGTGTGTTCACATTATCGACCTGGGGGGGGGGGGGGGGGGGGGACAGGCTGTACAACTATACTGTTTCATGGGCCTGAATATTTCCAACATTGTAACATCGGAGACTGTATTAAAACAACTGAGCTCTGGTCTGTACGAGGGTAATGCGGATGACAAATGGCTTGTCGAGCGTAGAGCCTCACAGAGAAGCAGTCATAATTGAACCATCTGGAAAGACGCTCAACTGTAAATATTTCAACGTGTTTGGACGGCGCGTTCTAGGCCAGTATAGTAAAGGCATATGGCTTCTCTCCTTCTCTCTCTCTCTCTCTCTCTCTCTCTCTCTCTCTCTCTCTCTCTCTCTCTCTCTCTCTCCTTCTCTCTCTCATAGTGTTCTTTTACCATGATGTGATTTATCGGCGAAGGAATCTGGGGGTTTAGGGTATATTTTTTCCCTCCTCAAAGTGCCTTTAGTCTTTAATGTCCCTGGCATATTTTTCTAAATATACCCAGAGTTTCCTAAAGAGGATGGATTTTTTTTACGCTCTCTTTCTCTCTATCCCCTCCCCCGCTCTCCCCCTCCCCCCACTCCCCTCCTCCCCCCCCTCCTTCCCCTCCGAGCCTGAAGCGCTTATAGTTTCATGCCAGCGATGAGAGAGAATATTCAATTTTATGAGATGAAACACACACACACACACACACACAAAAGTGTCAGTTCCATCTTAAGGGCGTTCAGCCAGCGAGGCCGCGCGACTCTGCTGTTTCTGGGCTCTCTCGCGCTCCGCTTCTCCTCCGCGCGCTCGCTCGCTGTTCGCACCCGGGAGGCCTAACAGGGGATATTCCTTCCCTTTTTGTTCAGAATCGTTTCTTTATTTCTTCTCTTTGAAGACAATGAGATTCTTTTCTTTATTTTTTTCCTTTCAAAAAACGATCTTCTGCAGGGCTGAATCACTTGTTAGTGTTTTTGTTATACCAACAATGTTTTCGTTCCTTAATGTCAGAGTCACAGTCGCTGGCCCCAAACCAAAGTGTCTCGCTCATTAGTTGCCGTGAAATAAATACGGTATAAAAACAATTAATAATACATCTTCTGAGTGGAAATAATAGGAAGAAAACACAGAAAAGTTTAAATGTAACAGCACACTTTAAATAATCATCAAGTAGCTTGAATAATTGAGTCATTGATCCTTTTGTGTGAACTCTTGTCATAACAGACTTAGTGAGAATGGTTGCCTGTCTCTTTCTCTCTCTGTCTCTCTGTCTCTCTCTCTCTTTCTCTCTCTCTCTCTCTTTCTCTCTCTCTCCCCTTTATCCATCTCTCCCTTTCTATCCCTCCCACTCACTTTCCCTACCACCCTTCTCCCCCTCTTCCTCCCTCTCTCCCCCTCTAAATCCCCCTCTCTCTCTCTCTCTTGCTCGTTATCCCCTCTCTCTATCCCTCTCCCTCTCTCCATCTCTCCCTCCCCCTCTCTCTTTATCTTCACCTACCACCCTCTTACTCTCTCTCTCCATCCACCCCTCCCCTCTTTCAAACATCTCTCCTCCCTCCTCCACTGGTTAAACTATAACACGTTGAAATAAATAGCTCCAATTTTCACTCCGGTCGTCTTTTGTTCTCAAGTCTTGAAAACAGAATGGTGGTCAAACGAACAGAAAGGCTTTAGTCACAATGGAGAGCGACAGTAATACACACAGCCAGGATTTTAGGACACACACACACTCACACAAAAAAGAGAGAAAACTAATCACATTTTCCACAGAAGCTCGCAGAGAGTATAGCTGAGGAATTTTAAAACGTTTTTTCTCCTCCTCCCTCCCTCCTCTTGCCAGATTCAGTGTAGTGTGTGTGTGCGCGCGTGTGTGTGTGTAGACTGTAGAGGATAGAGACCCTATAGGATGACCCTGTTTAGATTCCCGTAGACTCTCTAATGCTGCCTCCCTGCCTTGTGATTGGCTGAGAGCTCTGGTCTGAGGACGTGCTTTGCTGGACGGACTTTCCCTCCATGTTTCGGGCACAGCTGACTGAGACCAGAATCATTCTGCAGACGTGTGTATGTGGGAGTGTCGTGTGTGTGTTTGTGTGTGTGTGTTTGTGTGTGTGTTTGTGTGTATGTGTGTGTGTTTGTGCTGTGTGTACGATTGTGTGGAGGACAGGAGGACCGGGGCGGACTTCATCTCGGCTTGAATCAGCAACCATGTCTTCCTTCAGTCATACAGTGAAGTCTGTCATGGAAACGGCATGTGCGCGCGCGTGTGCACGCGTGTGCATGCGTGTGCAATAACACGCTCCTCATATCCATCTGTACACTTACACAGAGCACCCCAGCAGAACATCCATCAGCGATTAATGCAGACGACTGGGTGATCTCGGTGCTGGTATGAGTTTGGGATCGAGGGTGAGGGGGGGGGGGGGGGGGGGGGTGATTGTTGTTGGCAGGGGGGCGGGGGAAAGGGGGGTGGTTTACCATAACTCACCCTGCCTTCCTGCCCCTGCTTAGAGCCACGGCAACAGGGGTTGTCATTGGCGGAGTGCATAATTACCCCGGAGATGGATGAGGCTTCGCTGTCCACACCACAGCAACCCCTCTCCATTTCTCTCCCTGATGAACGAGGTGAGAGATGGCAACCTGTCATCGACGATGTCCCCCCCCTCCTCCTCCTCCTCACCCCCATGCTCCCCCCCCCCCACCCTCCTTCCTCCCCCCTCCTCACCCCCATGTATAAATCTCCAGCTCAAAGTCACCCTTGCTTCGGAGTGGCAGCTCAAGGGAGGGAAAAATGGAGAGACGGAGGGAGGGAGGGATGATGGGAGGGAGGGAGG
>CM059311.1:4422500-4440000 GCA_030340665.1 Neosalanx taihuensis
AGAGGGAGAGAGAGAGAGAGAGAGAGAGAGAGAGAGAGAGAGGGGGAGAGACAGAGAGAGAGGGAGAGAGGGGGGAGGAAGGGAGACAGAGAGAGAGGGAGAGAGAGAGAGAGAGAGAGAGAGAGGGGGGAGAGAGGGAGGGAGAGAGAGAGAGAACAGGCTTCCCTGATCTGAATCTGGCCATCAACCATGTTCACATTTATCCTATCAGGGGAATGGTTCCAATCCAAACTGCTTATCTCTGTTAAAAACTACACACACGAACATTTCACAAAGAGTGATTAGCTGTCATTCAAAAACGCCCAATTTGAACAAAATGTGAAAATTGAAAATCGAAACATCCAGAATGAAGTCGCTCTTGGTGGTATAATTGTGGTAGATTGTGTGTGTGGTGTGTGTGTGTGGTAGAGACAGTGTGTGTGTGGTACAGACAGTGTGTGTGGTAGACACAGTGTGTGTGGTACAGACAGTGTGTGTGTGGTACAGACAGTGTGTGTGCGGTACAGACAGTGTGTGGTAGACACAGTGTGTGTGGTACAGACAGTGTGTGCGTTGTACAGACAGTGTGTGTGTGGTAGGGCAGTGTGTGTGTGGTACAGGCAGTGTGTGTGTGGTACAGACAGTGTGTGTGTGGTACAGACAATGTGTGTGGTACAGACAGTGTGTGTGTAGTACAGACTGTGTGTGTGTTACAGACAGTGTGTGTGTGGTACAGGCAGTGTGTGTGTGGTACAGGCAGTGTGTGTGTGGTACAGACAGTGTGTGTGTGGTTCAGACAGTGTGTGTGTGGTACAGGCAGTGTGTGTGTGGTACAGACAGTGTGTGTGTGGTTCAGACAGTGTGTGTGCGCTACAGACAGTGTGTGTGGTACAGGCAGTGTGTGTGTGGTACAGTGTGAGTGGGACAGATAGTGTGTGTGTGTGGTACAGTGTGTGTGGTATAGACAGTGTGTTTGGTACAGGCAGTGTGTGTGTGGTACAGACTGTGTGTGGTACAGTGTGTGTGGTACAGGCAGTGTGTGTGTGGTACAGTGTGTGTGGTACAGACAGTGTGTGTGTGGTAAGGCTCGCACGCAGAGGGCGACAGGCTGCAGCCTGCAGGATGTTGACAGTGCTGCGTCAGGACACTCTGGCAGGAAGCTCATGGAATGTGGAAGTGTTGCTCAACAGCACACAGAGCAGCAGCTTTCACCTCAGCCCTGCTCTGCAGAGAGGAGCCCTGTGCAGGGAAACACCATCTTCAACCCCACACCCACCTCCACCACCCTCACCACCCTCACCTCCACCACCCTCAGCCCCACCACCCTCACTGGTTTAAGCTGCAACGTTAGGGCCCGTTTGTTTATGCTGCAGTTCTGAGTTATAAAGTCTCTTTAATCTGAAATAAGAAGATGTATTTGTGTTTGTATCTGCGAAGTTTTCTGCAGTAGAAAGATCCCCGATCATGCACACGTCATGTTGCGTTTCTAGTTATCGATTCGTGGCTCTGTGAGCGAGAAACGATCAGCCGGTTCATCACCGCCCCGGAGGCTCGAGCCTTCATTTACACCTATTTACCGGAAAAGGACGGTCTGATGACCATATACGGTCAAAGTGAAATCCAGAGTTAGAAGACAAAATCTCAATTGAAGTTAAGTACGTAGTAGTGCGATTATAAAGTGTAGGTACTTTACCTGAATATGTTTTTATTTTTTATAAAGTCAGATTTCCAAGGCCGGATAACTAGTTATTATACTTAGTTAATAACTTTAGCTGTTAAGTTCGTAATACAGATGAAAGAAATATTCACATAACATCTAAGATATCACGTGTTTTATTACAACAACAATGACTTAGTATGTCAATTAAATCTTTATATATATATATATATAAAAATATATATATATATATCTCACACTTGTCAAGGAGTAGCTGGGATTTCCCCCTCATCTATAAATGGACATGGCTGTTACCATAGAAACACTCACAGGACCAAACAGGGATGTTCTGTGAATATTTACAGGAAGTAAAAACTGGTCATTCTGCGGTGGTCTGGCTCAGCTGTTGTCTGGCCGTGTGTTTGTGTGTGTTGACGTAAGAATGTGTGGTGGGGTACGTGTGTGTGCCAGTGTGTGTGTGCACAGGTGTGTGTGTGTGTGTCTGTCCCACTCAGCAGAGCAGCCAATTGACGCCAGAGATTACAGGACGCCTGATCCAGCCGTGTCTCTTCAAACACTGTGTTCGCTTCAAGAGCACCAGCAGCTTATCACAATGGACACGTGTGTGTGTGTGTGACTGTGTGTGTGCATGAGTTGAGGGGGAAGGGTGTTTCAGATATGTGTGTGTGCGCCTGTGTGTGTGTGTGTGACTGTGTGTGTGCATGAGTAAAGGGGGAAGGGTGTTTCAGATATGTGTGTGTGTGTTTTATATCAGCTACAAGCCAGGAAGGAGAATCCGGGGGTAAATATAAAGATGTCATTTCTCTTTGACTTTGAACCCTTGAAATCTCCACCCAGGGAAGTCATAAGCCTTCCAGTAGCAGTAGTACTACGTGTGTGTGTGTGAGAGTGTGTGTGTGAGAGTGTGTGTCTGAGAGTGTATGTGTGTGTGTGTGTGTGTGTGTGTGTGTGTGTGTGAAAGTGTGCGAGTGTGTGTGTGTGTGTGTGTGTGTGTGAGAGTGTGTGTGTGTGTGTGTGTGTCTGAGTGTGTGCAAACAGGAAGTGTTCACCACACAATAACCGTCCTCATGGTGTGTTAATCTTCCTCTCAGTCCGGTTGGTCTGTGTGTCGTCAGCTGTCTGCATTTGAGGCAGAAATGAGAGTCAGGCAGGGCAGATCACTGCCTCACAGAGGCAGCTGGAGGGTATGAGTCACTGCCCTGCCTCAGAACTTCCCTGGGGCTGGAATGAGGGGGGAAGGACGTGGTGAAAACGAGTCATTGGATCTCCCTGTCTTACAGCGGCCAATCAAAATGCTTTCCAGCAGTCTTGTGACCAGCTGCTTACATTGTTGAGCCTGACAAGCTGCATGGGCCTCTGCCCATCGCAACCATGGAAACGTCCATCCATAATAACACAGGCCTTCGGAGTCTTGAGTGTTCAAACCATCTCATCTATCTCATCTCAGATAAACAGCCGTTAGTTCTAGTGATTCAACAAATTAATTTCAACATGCTTGGCGTGTGCTTGGCGTGTGCCTTGGCGTATATGCGTGGCTCTGGTCTGATGTTTGTCTGTGACTGTGGACTTCTAAACCAGCCGAATCTCACTAACGAGGTGTTCCTGATTGGCTAAGGGCTTGTGTGTGTCACCAACAGTGAATGGTTATAACATGGAACTGACAGGTATTAATGAACAGGAATTAATATTCTTTTATGACCAGAGAGGTTTGTGAACCAGAGAAAGGTATTGTGTTTCTCAGTTGCCATGGTGACTTGTTGTTCCCACGCCGACCCATGATTCCTTCTGTTTTTTAAAACCCGAAGCCCCTTGGGGGGGTGAAATTGGGAGACAGTTCATATTAGCATTCAATATACGGGTTAGGGTGGAAAAACACGAAGATGACGATGTCTTCAAGACAAGAGGAGAGGTTTTTCTTCTCCACGGCTGCAAGGCTGAAACGAGAGCTGACCCAGAACTGAAAGTCCAGATTTTTAAAAGACGTGAAAGAGGTTTGAAGGTTTCCTATTCCAAACGAAGTCACCAGCTCATTCCTCCCATGCCTGTGGGTTGAGGCCAGAGCTGAGGCCTGCAAACACACATGGTGCTCAAAACCTCAGTCCTCTCTATCCTCCTCTCTCCTTCTCTCTCTCCTCTCTCTCCTCTCTCTCCTTCTCACTCCTTCTCTCTCCTTCTCTCTCTCCTCTCCCCTCTCTCTCCTCACTACCTGTCTCTGCTCTCTATCCTCTCTCCTCTCTATCCTCTCCCCTCTCTCTCCTCTCCTGTTCTCCTCTTTCCTTCTCCTCCCTCTCCTCTCGCCTCTCCTCGCTCTCCTTCTCCTGTTCTCCTCTCCTTTCTCTCCTCCTCCTCCTGTTCTCTCTTTCCTCTCCTCCCCCTAGAGAGGTGGAACAGGATGGTGTCTGTAGACACACAGCACTCCTCGCGTGCAGACACAACTAACTTCCTGTGACAGGAGGCTCTCTGCAGGGAGCGTGTTTACACTGTCTGGGCGGTTTAACAGGGATATGATTTGCATGTCTCTCTCTCTCCCTCTCTCTCTCTGTGTCTCTCTCTCTCTCTCTCTCTCTCTCTCTCTCTCTGTGTCTCTCTCTCTCTCTCTCTCTCTCTCTCTCTCTCTCACTCTCTGTCTCTCTCTCTGTCTCTCTCTCTCTCTCTCTCTCTCTCTCTCTCTCCTCACGCCACACTACTTTCACTTCGATCGCGTCCTATTTTACCTTTTCAAGCTGCTTTGTAGAACTTTTCCAGAAGAATAGAGGTAAAAATGAACCTTAATATAAATTAATTTCACTGCTTTCTAAGTCAATACTTCTTTCCTGGTTGTGATCCTGTTGTCTGGGCGGCGACCTCAACCAGCAAACCAGTCTTAGCAAACACAGAAGCTTCTAGAACACCAGCCTGCCGGACTGCTGATATGCTGGTTTGTGGTCTGTAGTGAGAAGTCTGTGAAGAGCTGTGACTCAGACATGGACCTGACGCCCCTCGACTCCACATCTCAACATTCCAGAACTTTCCGCTGGGCAGGGAGGGTCTGATGAGGGGGTTAAAGGCTCATATCTCTGGCAGCCACTCTGAGCTGTTATAAAGTGACTCTGTGGCTGTCAGTGTCAGGAATGACTGAAGTGTGTGTGTGTCGGAGAGTGTGAGAGAGAGAGAGTGCGTGTGTGTGAGAGAGAGAGTGTGTGGGTTTGTGTGTGTAAATAAAATTTATATAAATGTGTGTGCATGTGAGAGAGTGGGTGTGTGTGTGTGTGTGTGTGTGTGTGTGTGTGTGTGTGTGTGTGTGTGTGTGTGTGTGTGTGTGTGTGTGTGTGTGTGTGTGTGTGTGTGTGTGTGTGTGTGTGTGTGTGTGTGTGTGTGTGTGTGTGTGTGTGTGTGTGTGTGTGTGTGCAGGGTGGTCCTCCCAGGACGTGAGTCATTTCTCTCTTCCACATACCAGGAGGTCACCTGATGGCACCTGTGACTCACAAACGCCTGGAAACACCAGGAAATGTTATCTTCGTATCCATGGCAACGGATCTAGAATAGGGCGTGTGCTACCGAAAACATAAATATACACTAGTGTTTTGTGTTTTGCTTGATTTGTGTTCCTGTGTGTATGTGTGTGTGTGTGTGTGTACCTCATATATGTGTGTGTGTACCTTATATACGTGTGTGTGTGTGTACCTTATATCCATGTGTGTGTGTGTTCCCCAGCATGGCGTACCACCCAGAGTTTGAGCGAGCAGGACAGCAGCCTGGTCTGCAGGTGTGGAGGATTGAAAAGTTCGACCTGGTTCCTGTCCCGGAGAACCTTTATGGAGGGTTCTACACAGGAGACGCCTACCTGGTGCTCAACACCATCAAGCAGAGATCTGGGAACCTGCAGTATGACCTCCACTTCTGGCTGGGTGAGGGGGGCTGGGGGGCTGGGGAGGTGGAGGACTAGGGGGACCAGGGGGGGTGGAGGACCAGGGGGGTGGACTGCCAGGGGGGGAGGAGGTTCCGGGGGGCCAGGGGGGTGGAGGGCCAGGGGGACCAGGGGGGGCCAGGGGGGTGGAGTGCCAGGGGGGCCAGGGGGGGCCAGGGGGCTGGGGAGACGGAGGAAGCTGACTCAGTAACTTTGTTCAGGCTAGCATGGAAGCTAACTTGGTGGCTGGATTCAGGCTAGCATGGAAGCTAACTTGGTGGCTGGATTCAGGCTAGCATGGAAGCTAACTTGGTGGCTGGATTCAGGCTAGCATGGAAGCTAACTTGGTGGCTGGATTCAGGCTAGCATGGAAGCTAACTGGTTGCCTGTGTTGCTGCTATGTTCAGGAGACTTCTGCACCCAGGATGAGAGCGGTTCGGCGGCCATTTTCACCGTCCAAATGGACGACTACCTTGGAGGTAAACCGATCCAGTACCGGGAGGTCCAGGGTCACGAGTCCAAATCCTTCCTGGGGTACTTCAAGTCTGGCATCAAGTACATGGTGAGGTCCTGTGATAGGTCGTCACGATGACCTTTGAACTTGTTTTTTTAAAATGAGTATTGATCCTGGTCAGTGTTGCCAAACCGGTTTCCTCTGCGTGACCGCTTCCTGTTTCAGAAAGGAGGCGTGGCCTCTGGGTTTAAGCACGTGGTCACCAATGAGGTCATCATGCAGCGGGTGCTGCAGGTCAAAGGTCGTCGCGTTGTCCGGGCAACCGAGGTTCCTGTCTCCTGGGACAGCTTTAACCAGGGAGACTGTTTCATCCTGGACCTAGGAAGTGTGAGTGACCAGCATGGGACTAGGATGGGACTAACATGGGGTTAGGATGGGACTAGGATGGGGTTAGGATGGGACTAACGTGGGGTTAGGATGGGACTAGGATGGGACTATTTAGAATGGGACTAGAATGGGTATAGCATGGGGTTTGAATGGGACTAGGATGGGGTTGGGATGGGACTAGGATAGGACTAACATGGGGCTAGGATGGGACTAGGATGGGCCTAGGATGGATTTAAAATTGGACTAAATGGTTGTTGACCTCACTTCCTGTGCAGGAGATCTACCAGTGGTGTGGTTCCCAGAGTAACCGCTTCGAGAAGCTCAAGGCTACTCAGCTGGCCAAGGGTATCCGTGACAACGAGCGCAGCGGGCGCGCGCGTGTGTACGTGTGCGACGAGGGCGCGGAGCGAGACAAGATGCTGGAGGTGAGATGTCTGTCAACACCTGTACCTTCGTTAACAACACCTGTACCTTCGTTAACAACACCTGTACCTTCGTTAACAACACCTGTACCTTCGTTAACGACACCATTATCTCCACCTGTTCCTCCACCAGCCTGAACCCTGTCAGGACAATAACATAACAATATAACGATGTAGCCAATTAGCAGAGTCTGTTGTCCAAAGTACCCATGGGAGAGGAGAGGGGGAGAGAGGGGGAGAGGGGGAGGGGAAGGTGAACTTGTAACCTGATCTGCAGTCTATAATAATCTATCTCTGAGCCACATCTGTGATGTTTGTGGTTAAACACTTTGATGTTTGTGATCGCAGGTTCTGGGACCCAAACCAGATCTTCCTGAAGGAGCCTCCGATGACATCAAAGCTGACTCCTCAAACAGGAAGTTGGCCAAACTGTACAAGGTAGAGGAGCAGGAAGTGATGCGTTCACAGGCAGTGCCCCCCCCCCAGGCTGTGTGATCTGGATATATGTTTTAGAGCCAAGTCTGAGGATGTTTAGCTTTGGATCTTTATATTAGATCTTTATCTATCCTAGATTTTACAGACTGGAAAAGGTACTACTCATTACTTACCCGTCCTCCCCTCTCCCTTCCTCCTCTCCTCCTCCCCTCCTCCTCCTCCTCCTCCCCTCTTCCTCCTCCTCCACCCCCTCCTTTTCCTCCTCCTCTCCCCTCCCCTCCTCCTCCTCCTCCTCCCCTCCTCCTCCTCCTCCTCCCCCCCTCCTCCTCCTCCTCCCCTCCTCCCCTCCCCCCAGGTATCTGATGCTAGTGGAGACATGGCCATCGCTCTGGTGGCAGCAGAGAATCCCTTCTCCCAGGGTGCCCTGGAGTCCACGGACTGCTTCATCCTGGATCACGGCTCTGATGGAAAGATCTTCGTGTGGAAAGGTTGGTCTGGGACGCCCTGCCTGCCTGACTGACTGTTTTCAAAATTCTGTAAATCTCTTGGTGATTTAATTCTTGTTTCCGATGCTCGGTGAACCACGTTATTGTCTTTTCCCTCACACACACACACAACCTACACACACCTCACACACCTCCTCCCCAACTCAACACACAAACACACCACCTCCACACACACACACACACACACACACCTCACGCCCACACCTCCTTCCCACCTCCACACACACACACCTCCTCCCCACCTCAACACACACACACCACCTCCACACACACACACCTCTCACACACACACACACACACACACCTCACACACACACCTCCTTTCCACCTCCACACACACCTCCTCCCCACCTCCACACACACACCACCTCCACACACACACCTCACACACACATCTCCTCCCCACCTCCACACACACCACCTCCACACACACACCTCACACACACACACACACCTCATAACACACACCTCCTCCCCACCTCCACACACACCTCTTCCCCACCTCCACACACACACCACCTCCACACACACACCTCACACACACATCTCCTCCCCACCTCCACACACACCACCTCCACACACACACCTCACACACACACACACCTCATAACACACACAGGCAAGGAAGCGAACATGGAGGAGCGCAAGGTGGCCATGAAGGCGGCGGATGAGTTCATCAAGAAGATGGGCTACCCCAAGCAGACCCAGATCCAGATCCTGCCGGAGATGGGAGAGACGCCGCTCTTCAAGCAGTTCTTCAAGAACTGGCGGGACCAGGACCAGACCGAGGGGATGGGCGTGGCCTACATCTCCAACAGCATCGCCAAGATCGAGAAGGTGGCCTTCGACGCCTCCACGCTCCACGAGTCGGCGCCCATGGCCGCCCAGCACGGCATGGTGGACGGAGGAACTGGAGAGAAGCAGGTGAGGAAGAGGAAGAGGAGGAGAGCATCTTCATCTTTATCACACATCTAGTCAGACCAGCTAGTGTGTGTGTGGATGTTAACTGTGTGTGTGTGTGTGCATGGATGGATGTTTGCATGGATGGATGTGTGTGTGTGTGTGTGTGTGTGTGTGGGGATGGATGGATGTGTGTATGTGTGTGGGGGGGGATGGATGGATGTGTGTGTGTGGGGGGGGGGATGGATGTGTGTGTGTGGGGATGGATGTGTGTGTGTGTGTGGGGGGGGGGGTGGGTGTGTGTGTGTGTGTGGGGGGGATGGATGTGTGTGTGTGTGTGGGGATGGATGTGTGTGTGTCTGGATGGATGTGTGTGTGTAGATCTGGCGTATCGAGGGAGCAGACAAGGTTCCTGTTGATCCGTCCACCTACGGTCAGTTCTACGGAGGAGACAGTTACATCATCCTGTATAACTACCAACACGCTGGACGACAAGGACACATCATCTACATGTGGTAGGTAGTCAGCTGGCTGAGGGGTTAGGGAATCGGGCTGGTAATCAGGAGGTTTCCGGTTCGATTCCCAACTGTGCAAAAATGACGATGTGTCCTTGGGCTAAGGCACTTCACCCTACTTGCCTCAGGGGGGAATGTCCCTGTACTTGCTGTAAGTCTCTCTGGATAAGAGCGTCTGATAAATGGCTAATCAGCTTGATCGTTCCGTGTTGTTCTGTATCTTATATCGTGTATCTTGTATGGTTCCAGGCAGGGAGCAGACTCATCCCAGGATGAGATCGGGGCGTCGGCCATCTTGGGTGCCCAGTTGGATGATGAGCTTGGCGGAGGGCCGGTCCAGGTAAAGACAGGAAGCTACTCTGAACCGCCATCTTTGTTTCTCCATCTCCATCGCTCACCTCATTTCCTGTCTGGGCCTTCTCTCCTTGTTTCATCACCTTTACCAGAGTAACCCCTCCCCCCTCTCCCTGGTCAGTTCATTGGCCACTCCCTCCCTCTCTCTCCCTCCCCCTAGGCCTCCCTCCCTCGCTCTCTCTCCCCCAGGTCTCCCTCCCTCACTCTCTCTCCCCCAGGTCTCCCCCCAGGTCTCCCTCCCTCTCTCTCTCTCCCTCCTCCATTCCTCCATTGCTTTTCTTATCTCCCTTCATTCCTTCATGTCTCTGTGTCTCCAGGTGTCTGGGGCTCCCATGACAACCCAGGTACTCTCCTTCTAATCTCTGCATGACCTCCGGGGTCCCTCGAGGGGGCGGGGCACGCACACCGATATCCTGTGTGTGTCTGCGAGGGGGGGGGGGGGGGGGGGGGGGGGGGGGGGAAGGGGTCACCCCCTGTTCGATTGCGAATCAAACCATCTCGTTCGATTCTTTCAAATCCATCGCGATAACAAGCCACTCTGATTGTTCACTCTGAGGGTTGAACGCGATCTGAATCTTGAGCGGAGCTTTAAACCGGGCATACCGAGCAAGATTCTCCTCAGGGAGTTTCTCTCCTACCCTCCTCTCCTTCCTCCCCCTCTCCCCCTCCTCCTCCCACCCTATAATTTCCTTATCAGTTTCCAAACAAGTCCTGGCCTGACCTTATACCCTCCTCCGCCCAGTCTGAACGCTCCACAGAAGTTCACCACTGTTCTAACCCTCTTTTGTAGAGACGATTAAGATCAGATTATCCTTTATCTGTCCCACAGTGGGGGGATTGCAGTTTGCAACAGCACTCAGAGTAACAGGTTAAAGTATAAAAATACAAAGTACAAGATACAGGGAAGGCAAATCAAATATGAAGATAAGGATCTAAGAGTAACATTGTATATTTGTCTCACACCATTCTTTGTGTTTTGTTTAAGATCTAAATGCACCTTCTCACTGTGTGTTCATCGTGTGTGTTGTGTTGTTTTGCATCCTGCCTGTTTGTGTTGTAAACACCCGGTAGTGATGCGTCACATCATTCTGTGGTTTAAAGATAAAAACAGCGTCCTTGATTGTACAAAGTCAAGCATGTGAAAAGCCTCGTGTGTGATTGGATGGATGTTTAAAACGATGACGACAGGAATCCGGAAGGAAAATACGTTCGTTCAGAGTTCCATGCTGCCCCCCAGTGGTCGATCTCTGCAGTTGCGCTTGGAAAACGCCTCTGAGTCGATCGATTACAGCTCGTCTACAGATCGCTGGATTTAGTTACTGATCACCTGTACATTTCAATCAGTTAAATTATGATTTTAAAACAACAACAACAACAAGAATCTACTAATCTACCGTGAAGGTATTTTTCCCTCATTAAGAAAACAAATGAAAGTGTTAATGAGTCGTGTGTGTGTGTGTGTGTGTGTGTGCGTGTGTGTGTGTGCGTGTGTGTGTGGCAGGTAAGGGTCGTCCAGGGGAAGGAGCCAGCCCACCTCATGAGCCTGTTCGGGGGGCTCCCCATGGTGGTGTACAAAGGAGGTACGTCCAGAGATGGGGGCCAGAGTGCCCCCTCTGAGACACGCCTCTTCCAGGTGCGTTCCAACCCCGCAGGGTGCACAAGGGCTGTGGAGGTGAGTCACCGGGGGGGGCACACACAGCATCCTACTGAGACCACACACAGCATCCTACTGAGGCCACACACAGCATCCTACTGAGGCCACACACAGCATCCTACTGAGACCACACACAGCATCCTACTGAGACCACACACAGCATCCTACTGAGACCACACACAGCCTCCTACTGAGACCACACACAGCATCCTACTGAGACCACACACAGCATCCTACTGAGACCACACACAGCATCCTACTGAGACCACACACAGCATCCTACTGAGACCACACACAGCATCCTACTGAGACCACACACAGCCTCCTACTGAGACCACACACAGCCTCCTACTGAGACCACACACAGCATCCTACTGAGGCCACACACAGCATCCTACTGAGACCACACACAGCATCCTACTGAGACCACACACAGCATCCTACTGAGACCACACACAGCATCCTACTGAGACCACACACAGCATCCTACTGAGACCACACACAGCATCCTACTGAGACCACACACAGCCTCCTACTGAGACCACACACAGCATCCTACTGAGGCCACACACAGCCTCCTACTGAGACCACACACAGCATCCTACTGAGACCACACACAGCATCCTACTGAGGCCACACACAGCATCCTACTGAGACCACACACAGCATCCTACTGAGACCACACACAGCATCCTACTGAGACCACACACAGCATCCTACTGAGACCACACACAGCATCCTACTGAGACCACACACAGCATCCTACTGAGACCACACACAGCATCCTACTGAGACCACACACAGCATCCTACTGAGGCCACACACAGCATCCTACTGAGACCACACACAGCATCCTACTGAGGCCACACACAGCATCCTACTGAGACCACACACAGCATCCTACTGAGACCACACACAGCATCCTACTGAGGCCACACACAGCATCCTACTGAGACCACACACAGCATCCTACTGAGACCACACACAGCATCCTACTGAGACCACACACAGCATCCTACTGAGACCACACACAGCCTCCTACTGAGACCACACACAGCCTCCTACTGAGACCACACACAGCATCCTACTGAGGCCACACACAGCATCCTACTGAGGCCACACACAGCATCCTACTGAGGCCACACACAGCATCCTACTGAGACCACACACAGCATCCTACTGAGACCACACACAGCATCCTACTGAGACCACACACCTCATATTACTGTTTTTATTTTATTTTTTCTCCATGTAAATTGCACAAACATGGAATTTACTGTGGCAGTCAAAATAGAATAATGAGGATTATTCTAGGATTATTTATTTTTTAAGTTACAAGGCTTTTACATTATTATTTTATTTTATAAGGGATCATTTACGGGATCATTATTTTTTAATAAGAGATCATCTTTATTTACTGTGTATTTAATGCACCGGAAAGGATGCCATCAAATTTCGTTGTCTACAATGACAATAAAGATATTATTTAATTCATTAGACGTATGAAGAGGAGATAAGTGAAGTACCGGGTCTCAGTAGGATGTGGAACTGCATGTCACTGTGTTGGTGTGAAGGATATATTTCACTTCGATCAAAAGATTTACTTCTAGCTGTAAAGTTACTTATTTTTACGACAAATCGTTTGGGTTTGAGTCAGAATATCGTTCCCCCTCATCTCACGTCGATCTTCTGATCACCTACCCCCCCCCCCCCCTCCCCCCCCCCCCCAGGTCGACGCGACGGCGTCCAACCTGAACTCCAACGACGCCTTCCTGTTGGTGACGCCACAGGAGAACTTCCTGTGGGCGGGGCAGGGCGCCTGCGATGCGGAGAAACAGGGCGCCCGGCAGCTTTGTGAAATCCTGGGCGTGTCAGCATCGGAACTGCCAGAGGGCGGAGAGAGCGGTGAGATAGATAGATTAGGGTTCGATGTCCGTTCTGTCCATGACCATGTTGTGTCCTTGGGCTAAGGCACTTCACCCTACTTGCCTCAGGGGGGAATGTCCCTGCACTTAACGTAAATCGCTTTGGATAAAAGCGTCTGATAAATGAGGTATTATTATTATGTCTGTTGTAGGTATGTCTGACCTTGATCATGTCTGTTCTGTGTGTGTGTCTGTTGTGTGTGTGTCTGTTCTGTGTGCGTCTGTTCTGTGTGTGTCTGTTCTGAGCAGGTGAATTCTGGGACGCCCTGGGAGGTCAGGCTAAGTACCGCACCTCCTCTAGGCTCAAGAACAAAATGGACACCCACCCTCCGAGACTCTTCGCCTGCTCCAACAAGACCGGCAACTTTGTGGTGAGTCTCCACCCGCAGCTGGTGCCCCCACCTCCCCACCTCTCCGGGGGCAGGTTGTCTTAGTAACCCCCTTCGGTTTGTCCAGATCGAGGAGGTACCGGGGGAGATGACCCAGGAGGACCTGGCCACAGATGATGTGATGATCCTGGACACCTACGAGCAGGTATGTGTGGTCAGACTGGTGCTGGTGGGCGACGCTGGAGGTGAGACACACATTCTAGTTCCTGAATCAAAAGGAACGCTAGATCCCTCTACGAACTCATCTAAATAATAATAATAATACATTTTATTTATATAGCGCTCTTCAAGATACTCAAAGTCGCTTAATAATAATAATGTATAATGTATATATCCCTTATACAAACCACAATGGGTTACTGTGAACACTGAAGGGTCATTGTGTTATTGGGTGAAGCTCAGAGTGTTGGACTGTAGACAACAAGGTTGAAGGTTCAAATGTGACCCCTGGATTGATACATGATCTGACCCCTGGATTGATACATGATCCTGTGCTTCAGGTGTTCGTCTGGATCGGTAACGAGGCGCATGAGGAGGAGAGGACAGAGGCCATGAGCTCAGGTAAGTAACCTGGGATTAGTTTAGTGACCCTGGATTAATGTAGTGACCCTGGATTAATTTAGTAATCCTGGATTAATGTAGTGACCCTGGATTCATTTAGTAATCCTGGATTAATGTAGTAACCCTGGAATCATGTAGTAAAGATGGATTCATATTGTAATCCTGGATTAGTTTATAGACCCTGGATTCACGTAGTAACCCTGGATTCATAATCCTGGATTCCTGTGGTAAATCTTGAATTATCGTCTCCCCCCCCCCCCAGCTGCCAGGTACATTGAGACCGATCCAGCCAATCGTGACCGCCGAACCCCCATTGTGAAGATCAAACAGGGCTTCGAGCCTCCTACCTTCACTGGGTGGTTCCTGGGATGGGACCAGGAGTACTGGACCAGTGACCCCCTGGAGCGCGCCATGGCTGAGCTGGAGCTGTGAACCCTGACCTTCGCCCTTGGACCCCCCTGCTCCGCTCACGCTGCTCACACAAGTCGCCTAAGACTCTCAGAGAGGATACCCCTCCCCGCCCCCCCCCCCCCCCCCCCCCGCCCTTCTCTTCTGAGTGCTAGAGAATAGTCTTGTTTTTGTGTGTGTTTATTTGCCACCCCTCATTGTTTTTCCAATTAAGAAATGTTTGTAAAGATGTGCTTCAGACAGAGTAGTTTTACTATATCGTACCTGGTTTACTGTATGAGTTAGCTTAGCTTATGCAGGTAGCCTGGGTAATGTTTGCAAACTTTTGCTTGCATTAGACACAAAGACAAGTGTGAAGCTTTTTAAATATATATATATATATATGCAATTGCAATCATGTGACCAACGTTAAAAAGGGCTTTGCGACTTCAACCTTGACTTTTTACACCAATACTTGTTTACACGTTTATGCTCAAACATGCTCAAATGTTATCTGTAATATATAAAACACACCCAATGGTACATGAAAGATACCTTGCTAAATGTATTGGTGTTGATAGATGACTCACTGCCTCATAACATCCACTATAGTGCAATATCACCAGTTAAGCCTTAATATTTTACACTGTCACAGCCACAATATGGAGTTGTATTCTTTTCGTGAGGGCAGTCATGATAGAATAGCATGAATTCTGGGGTTGGAAAAGGCATTTAGTTATATTTCCTTTCCCTCAAATAATGAGTTTTTCTGTTTTACCTTGTGGATTATTTGTCACTTTCCATAAACGCTCCAAATGCTTTACTGAACTGCAATAAAATAAAGTGTCCTATTCCAGAACTATGTGTCTGTATTGTTGATAAAAAAAATTAACGACTGTGAAGTGACACAGTGCAGAGAAGTGTACAAGTTTACTATAAGTACAAAAAAGTCATACTAACCCCTTATGTATTTGACACCACTAAAAACCTCATACTAACCCCTTATGTATTTTACACCACTAAAAAAGTCATACTAACCCCTTATGTATTTTACACCACTAAAAACCTCATACTAACCCCTTATGTATTTTACACCACCAAAAAAGTCATACTCACCCCTTACGTATTTTACACCACTAAAAACCTCATAATTACCCCTTATGTATTTTACACCACCAAAAACCTCATACTAACCCCTTATGTATTTTACACCACTAAAAAAGTCATACTAACCTTTTATGTATTTTACACCACTAAAAACCTCATACTAACCCCTTATGTATTTTACACCACCAAAAAAGTCATACTCACCCCTTACGTATTTTACACCACTAAAAACCTCATAATTACCCCTTATGTATTTTACACCACTAAAAACCTCAAACTAACCGCTTATGTATTTTACACCACTAAAAATATCATACAAACCCCTTATGTTTTCAGAACGAATCAGTTCAATAGACTTCATATGGTTCAACAGTTTACATAATAGGTTTAATTATATTACAATTTCAATGTAACTATGATCAACATTGACAGGCGAAGAACAAACATAAAAAACTGATGTTACAAACTACAAATCAAGAATTCTCTGGTTAAAATCCCACCTGTAAATCGACGAAAAGAGTTTCCTAAATCAACACATTAACACACATCACAATGTTTCCATCCACAGTTAGTTGATGCGAAGCGACACATTCAACACAAACTTACAAGTTAATAAATCATAATAAACAACCACAAGGTTCTACTTCGGAGTGTCACAATATCGCGAGAACGGAGAATATTGCAAGAACCAACCTCTCGGTGCTACGTCGAGTCTCACAATATCGCGAGAACAGAGAATACATTGCGCTCCCACTGACTAAACCCTGGCATCATCGACAGAAGGGCGGATCGCAAATATATCTGGGTTTTTATTAATTATCTATATTAAATCCATTCTTGGATTGTGGTCACACTGCAAACATTCAAATATGACATTTGGGACTTTTAAAGAACGTCCCGTGAAAGTCACATGGGGACGTTCTGTGTATGACATTCTGGGGACGTTGACAACATTTGCTATAGTCACGTAAATAACAGGTAGACAGCGTTGTATTATTACATTTTCATTGTCTATTTATTAATTAATTTGTATACAACTGATCCTAGAAGATGAATAAAGTAGAACGGGAAATTAAAAAGGGTGTAGTGGAGGTAAATACAAGATAATCCAGAAATGGAAACACCCCACGTAGGAGGGGACGTTTTGGGGACTTTGCATAACGTTCCCTGAAAGTTATCTAAAATGTGACCAAAGTCCCGAACCTTAACGGAACATTGGGGACGTTTTTAAAACGTTCTCATTTGGTTCTGAACATACCTTTTTTGAGTTTAAAATGTCTTTATCTTCATTTACTGTGTATTTATTGCACCGGTAAGGATGCCATCAAAGTTTGTTGTACAATTACAATAAAGATATTATTGAATTAATTAGACGTATTAAGAGGAGATAAGTGAAGTACTGGGTCGTACTAGGATGTGGAACTGCATGTCACTGTGTTGGTGTGAAGGATATATTTCACTTTGATCAAAAGATTTACTTCTAGTTGTAAAGTTACTTATTTTTATGTCAAATCGTTTGGGTTTGAGTCAGAATATCGTTCCTCATCATGACATGATCTCACAACGTACAATTTCTAGCTGGGTTACCGATAGACATCTTTGGACCCATCACTAGAACAGTCTGTGACCTTTTAGTCAAATACAGGTTTAAAACACATCTTCTAGACAGCTGAATATAGTCTGTCCTGCTAAAACATAACAACTGACATTTAACATTCTGCAAAGTAAAAATAAATGAAAAAGAACTGTAGTTAAAATGCCCTTTGATATCTCTTTGGATGTGCATAGAAAAAAACGTGTTTGATTAGTGACGTTATGGCAACGAGTTAAGGCATTTCTAGCTGTGTGTTAGTGACTGGTGGTTATGAACACACAGCCTTTCCACAGGGAGGCAGGAACCCTTGGCTTTTCTAGTCTAATAACAAGAGGTCTGTATCTCATTCTTATACCAAGTACAACAC